>PVIU01018187.1:0-39856 GCA_004026605.1 Ondatra zibethicus
GCGCATGCCTTTAATCCCAGCACTCGGGAGGCAGAGGCAGGTGGAGCTCTGTGAGTTCAAGGTCAGCCTGGTCTACAGAGTGGGTTCTAGGAGACCAGCTCTGCCTGCCCATCAGTACAGTATGCATCCAGGCTTCTCTGAATATCCTTGGCGAGTCACAGCTATCTATCAGGATGTTGACCATGGCTCATCAGACCATATGTAGAAGGTCAGCAAAACATACCTCTGCACATTGGATCACACAGCAGATGGGCCAACTCCACTTACCTATATGAGATTCTAGGTTTTTCAGACCATGCCCGACCAGCAGGTTCTGATCCTGAGTTCTTGCCCCACATCTGTGTCTACCTGATTCTGAATGCTCCTCTGAATGCCTAATGAATGAAGTCCACTTACCTGACCCTGATCCTCACACTCCATCCATATCTGACAAGCCACCTCTACCTATCCGACCAAAAGCATTTATTTTCTTCCCCGAGTCTGACTATGACTTCTTAGGTCTCAGCGACACAGCCAGTTCTGTGATCCTGGGGCTCCACAGCCTCTTACCAAAGAATCCTGTCCGCTCACATATTAATGTCACTCTCATCAGATTGGTAGACCCAAAAATTCAAGGTTAAGATTCCAAGGGCCATACCCAAGAAACCGACGTCCACCTCACTGTGCCTGGACACACTCAACCTTCCCGAGTGAAGCTTCACATACTGAGCGTGACCACACCCGGGAAACACAGAGGAGCCCATTCACGTCACGCCCCCTCATGTCACACCTCCTCCATTCTCCACTCAGACATGCGTACACCCACCTTACCTTACCTTGTTTCCCCAGCATCCCAAACATCCAATTCTTTGCCTCTGAGGCCTCACCTGACAGATGGCCTCTGCCTATTTGGCTCGACTTGCCTGACCCAAGGAAGGATTTAAAGACTAACCGCATCAACCTACCTCTGCCGGTTCTGCAGACTACGTCACACAAAAACTCTCACTGTGCTTGGCCAAGGCCAGCAGGCTTGGGATCCCAGCCTGACCTCAGCTTCATCTTCTGTACCTTACCTGGGAGACCAGGGTGTACAAATCCGTCTCTTAGCAACCCCCCCTGCCGGTCTTACTGCACACACCCACAAGGGTCTGGCTTCAGCCCCTTCTGGATGGACGGCCTAGCCCACCTACCTGTGTACTACCAGAACTGTTTGAATGTCACCTAATTTCACAGTCAGGCCTGGCTTCAACTGCAGCACTTCAGTGCCTGTTTGGGGGACTCAGCTCCATCTGCTCCCGTCTTCCTCCCATTTCCTGTGATCCTGGGGGCTGAACCAAGGGTCTGGATTGTATCTTCCTCCCCTGCACCTTTAGCTTCAATGTCCATACTAGATCAAGTCAGTTCTACCTCTATGAGTCTAGCCTGGCAGTCACACACTTTTGTCCAATTCCGACTCCTGAGACCTCAGCCACAAGACCACATCTAATAGACTCGACCACACACAGATGCTATCTGCCAATCTCAGAGTTTCCTGCAGCCAGCTTTCAACTCGGGCCTTAGCTAGCACATTCTCTGTGAAGAACCGGGTCTCCGGACCTTTATGTTTCACGAGTCTCTCAAGGTGCACCCTAAATACACAGGTCCTCAGTGTCCCTGCCTGTGTTTGCCTGGCCAGCTGCCCCAGGCATCACTTTTCCCACCTCTCTACTCTTGCTCTTCTCACACCCCACCCGACATACCCAATGACACAGAGCAGCCTGTGATACCTCGGAAAGGCTGTCCAGGATGCTGAGAACCTGGGTTCACCTGATCTGAGCAATCAGTTAACTACTCTCCAAACCTCACTTTTCAGAAGCTACCAGAGACCCTAATATGTGTATGTCTGGGACCATCAAGCCCTCTTCCTACACAGCTCGGCCAAGGTCATAAGGTCATAAGACCTTGACTTTATTTAGATCTCAATTGCTAGAACTCCTTTTTTTTTTTTTTTTTGGTGGTTTAAAACAAAGTCTCACTACATAGCCCAAGCTGAACTTGTGATCCCTCTATCTCAGCCTCCTGGGGATTACAGAGATGTGCCACCATACCTAGCTGATGTCATAGCTACACTTACACTTTTCTTTGTCCCAGCATGTCCTCTAATTGCACCTGTACCTGTCCTCATCCCCATTCAGACCTTAGCAGTGACAAGGTACACACCTTACAGACTCCAGCATACACACCTGAGGAGAGAGAACTTGCAAATGCCAAGTCTCAGATGTCACAATTAGTTCCCTGAAGCTGGGATCGCGTTGGGACCCCGAGAGACTTTACAGCTCCCTAGCTTACCTCTACTGGGTCCAGATGTCAGACTCCAATGGACTGAGCCTCATCATTCGCACATACCTGTACTGGACCCGACTTGAGGCCTGGCCTTGCAGGAAGCGCTACCCTCTGCTGCCTGACCTGCCGACATCCCTTCTCATGCTGTGGGGGTGTGGGTTTGTGTGGCCTGATCCACAAGGTCTGCACTGCTGTCACTGCTGGCCCTGGACTCCTGTTCCCCACACCTAACTGCCACTCTTTGACTTTGCCTGCAAGATTCAACCTTCTCTGTCACATTCCATCAGCTTTCTGTACACTGGGCAGTTACAATGAGCACCCCACTGTGTTGGGCCCTCTGGCAAGCTTAATGCAGCAAACCCCCACTTCAAATGGTAGAGCCGCATGCAGGTCCTCCCTTGCCACCATTTGCCCAGGTGCCAAAGCCTAAGGAGGTAGAGGAAAGGCCCCTCCTCTTTTATCAGGCAGGCAACATTCGTTAGAAGCAGCAGTTTTCCAAAGGGGTTCCTCATCTGAACCACAGGATGTGTGTCAAGGACGGTGCACAGCTGGTCCCATCTAGACAGGAGTTAACTCATGCACAGTAGATGGCTGGGGCATGGAGCTTTATTCTCCCCTAGAGATGGGTAGGCAAAAGCTCTTCGGCCAACTGTGGCTGCACATGCCTGTATCTAAGCACTTGGGAGGCTAAGGCTAAGAGGATCACAAATTCAAGGCCAGCCTGAGCTACGTGGTGAGTTACCGGTTAGCACTGGCTACATAGACTCTGCCTCTCAAAAACCGTTTAAAAGGGGATGAGCAGCAGCTCAGATGGAGCAGCTGGCCTGGTGTGTGCAGATCCTAGGCGCTAAACATACACTTTTACTTAAAGAAAAGGGTGTTTTAGAACTTTCGAAACAAAGTTATCCACTGGCCAATGATGCCACCAAGAAAAAGGTGGGGAAATGTCCCAAAGGGTGACACCTTCTCAGGTGTTAGACAGAGAGTGCACCTCTGCCCGACCACAGCCACCACACCCTCAGAAGCCCTGCACTCAGGCGTTCACAGCCTTCCCCACACCCTGCCGTGCTTGGGCAAGCTGCCTCCCGGTGAGTCCTACCGGGTGACCTGCATGCAGCTCTACCATTTGAAGTGGGGGTTTGCTGCACAAGCTGCCCTGGCCTGGCGTGCCTAGATTCCAGGTCTAATGCCTCCTCCCCGCCACCACCCCAGCTGCTACTGCAGTCTCCTATGGGTCTCTCCCCAGACTACCAGGTCCCAGGACCTGCCTCACCCTACCCTTTGGCCTTTATAGACTGTCACTGCAGCCTGGAGAAAGGTCATGCCTGAGAATAACTTACCTCGGCTAATCAAGAGGGCAGAGGTAGCTCTGGTTACCTCACAGTGGGTGCTGCTGGAAGGCGCCCAGGAGAGTATCGCTTCTCCCTCTATGCTGGGAACCTCCTGAGGGCCTCTCTGCCTTTCCCAAAGTGAGAAGACATGCAGCAAGTGCTCAAGAAATGCTGACCTGACCTCACAGGCCCTCCGGTTGGCTCAACGGCCGTGACTCGGCTAAGGACACGCCAACCACACAGCACAGGAAGGGCCTTACTTACATCCCAGAACTCGAACATGTTTTGAGGGTCAATTCCGAACTCCTTCACTTTGGTCTGGAAAGTACAAAGGGAGAGAGGTAAGGAAGCATCTGTTAGAGAGACAAGAGCAGGAGGCGCAGGAGACGAGACACGGTGCCAGCCAGGTGCCACCTTCTTCCCAGCCCCACGAGGGGCAGGGCGGGGCAGACTCTAAGTGGAGGGTGACACCAAGTCAGCTCACCTCCACCACACCAGGGGCCTTGCGCTAGACCACCTCCTCTAGGTGTCTAAGAACCAGAGACATCAGGGAACCATCCCCCTGCCCTCAACATCAGGAACTCAAACCCAGAGGCCATCCCCCAGGCTAGGCAATGAAGCCTGGACCACTACCTAGCCTTCCCCCTTTGAAGCTGATACCACATCAGGGAGTAGTCTAAGGAGACCAGTCTTGTTCTCAGGTGTCGAGTCCCTCAGGCAGGCAAAGCCAGCTGCTCCTCCACGTCTCTCCTTAGAGGAGATGGCCACAGACTGTGTGAGCCCAGCCAGCTCCGGTCAGACAAGGTGATTAGCAGCCTTCAGACATCTGCCTGGTCCCCTGCCCTCTAGGCAGTAGTGGAGGCTGAAGTGGGTAGGAGGGGTGGCAAAGGACGGACAGAAGGACCTAGGTGAGGTTCACGGTTCCCAGCTCTGCCACTGACTCGTACTGCACCACACGGCAGGGCTCAATTGGCAGGTGCCGCACCTCCTAGAGCCATGCTGAGTGCCCCTACCTCATACAGGCTCGAGCCGGCAGACGGGAGCTGGGCTCTAGTCCCACCTCACGTGATCCTTAGCTGGAACAAAAGGCCAAACCTAGGGGCACCCGAGAGACGATGTGGCAGCAGCCAGGAGCCCACACTGCTCTAGCATTAGACCCATCGGGCATCACGCAGCTCATAACCAACTGTAACTCCTGTTCCAAAGCCTTCTTTGAGGAATCCTTTCCTCATGCATGTACATATCCATGCCCCCACAACACACAATACACACACATACACATAATCAAGCATATATAAAAAAAAGTCATGCCAGGCAATGCAGCAAATGATACATTAATCCCAGCTCTAAGTAGGCAGAGGTAGGTGAGGCCATCCAGTCAAGCCCTGTCAAAAAAGTTCATCTCCAAGGTTAGCAAGATGGCTCACAGTAAAGGCACTCACTGTATAAGCCTGGAGATCTGAGTCTGATCCCAAGAACCCACATAAAAAAGGCAGGATACTCCACAAGTTATCCTGTGACCTCCACTGCTATGTGTGTGGCCAAACATACATACATATCATGTACAGACACACATATACACGCAAAACAATAAAAAAATTAATTAAAAAAAATTACACAGCCAGGGGTGGTAGTACATGCCTTTAATCCCAGAACTGAGGAGGCAGAGGCAGGCAGATATCTGTAAGTTCAAAGCCAGCCTGGTCTACAGAGCTGGGTCCAGGACAGCTAGGGCTGTTACTCCGAGACAGCTTGTCTTGAAAAACCAAAACATTGGGCACTGGTGGCTCACACCTTTAATTCCAGCAGTCAAGAGGCAGAGGCAGGCAGATCTCTGTGAGCTCGAGACCAGCCTGGTCTACATAGTGAGTTCCAGGACAGCAAGACTATTTCACAGAGAAACCCTGTCTCAGGAAAAAAAAATTACACCCAGGGCTGGCAAGATGGTTCAGTAGTTAAGAGCACTTATTCTTGTAGAGGACCCAGGTTCAATTCCTAGTAGGGTGGGTCACAACCATCCCTAACTCTAGTTCCAGAAATCTAATGCCATTTTTCTGACCTCTGTGGGCACCTGGCATGCATGTAATGCACAGACATACATGCAAAACACTCATACACATAAAATAAAATAAGTTTAAAAAAAAAAGCAACAAAAAACCAAAAAGCACACCCATTTACCAGTCCTAACAGCTTTAATGAGAAGTAAGCTCTACCCCGCACATCCCATATAGGGAGAGACACGTTTGAGGGTGCAGAGGGCCAGGGGTGCTCATGTGTATCACTCTGGCCTAGGAGATGGGTGGGGACACCATGATCCCACTGACTCCATGTCCTTCCTCAGGATCACACTGGAGACAGCAGGAAAGGCCACTGGCTCTCAGTGAGCCATCTATGCCAGCAACCCAGTCATGATGTGGTCCTGAATCAGGAACTGGGCTTCCCCACGAGGGCACACAGGACACCACAGGGACACTTACTGTGTTCGTAGACAGGGCCACAAAGTGCTTTGCAACTGCGGATGGCTACAAGAGACAGAAGCACATGATAGCAAACCCATTCCAGAGGGGCCACCCAAGGGTGGAGAAAACCTGATCCTACACGGTATTGACTGTTCTCTCACTTAGGCCCAGAGGAACCCACAAAAGGTCAAGGTCAAGAGGGCAGGAAGACGGTGGAACGTGACCGTAATCCTAACACTCATGAGTTCAAGAGCTGTCTGGACTACATAGCAAACTCCTGGTACAAACCAACAAACAACAAGAAAGTTGTATAAGGTCCACAGACCAGCCTGCCCATCCATACTTGAAGGTACACACTGCCAAGGAGTAACATGATTCCCCTGATGTAAAATGGGTGTGGTCCCTGGGAGCAGAGATGATCCAAAGGGCCCCAGCTGGGTAGTGGTGTGGTGGCACACACCTTTAATCCCAGCACTCAGGAGGCAGAGGCAGGCGGATCTCTGTGAATTTGAGGCCAGCCTGGTCTACAAGAGCAAGTTCCAGGACAGGCTCCAAAGTTACAGAGAAACCCTGTCTCAAACTCCTCCCCACAAAGAATGAAAAAAAAAAAAGAAGGATCTTCAGAAACAGTATGGAAACTATTGAAAATGAATAAAATGAATGAAAAAAAAAAAGGCTCTTGGCCGGTTAGAGCAGGTTCTGCTTGTGCTTGAGGCAGAAAAACAAAGTCATAAATAAAGGAGTCAAAAAGGCTGACTCCTGCTTCCACCTTTAGGAGAGAGGGCTATTGAGGGGGGAGGGGAACGAAAGACAATGCGCCCCCCACCAGCAGGACACCCACCCCACTGCTCACTCACATCCTTGGCCGACATGAGAAACCACTCCTTTGCTGTCTCTGCGTTAGTGATGGTCTCCTGGGTGGTGAAGGTCTGCAAGAGATCATGGGTACTCAGCCCAGTTCAGGGTCGGCAGCGAGGCCACACTGGAGACTGCTCAGCACATCAGCAAGACTACAGGCATCCACAAACACACAGTACACTGACTACAGGCATCGGCAAACACACTGTCACAGCACTGACTACAGGCATCGGCAAACACACTGTCACAGCACTGACTACAGGCATTGACAAACACACTGTCACCATGCCGGCTATAGGCATCTGCACACACAACCGTCACCACGCTAACTACAGGCATCTGCAAACACCCTGTCATAGCACCCAGCTACAGGTATCTGCAAACACCCTGTCATAGGGCCGACTACAGGCATCCGCAAACACACCGTCACAGCGCTACATGCAGCAGCAACCTTCGCAGTTCACATCCAGGGAAGGAAGGACCCCATCCAAACCCTACCCAGAACCCAAATCCTGAAGGTCAGGCATCTCCCAGAGGAGGGGCTGGGCATATTGAGCTCTCCCCAGTTCAGCCTACCCTGGATCTCACAGTTCAGATATAATTGTACTTTTCAATTTTATCTAGTGTCCGTACGTGTTTGTGTGTAGGCATGAGAGTGCCCGGACACATGTGGTGGAGGTGAGAGGACAACTTTTACGAGTAATTCTCTCCACCATACGGGACCCAGGATCAAACTCAGGCAGCCCCTTTACCTGCCGAACCATCTTGCTGACTCTCCGATGACCTTTTTATTATTTTGTGTGTATTAGGGTATGTGAGGCATAAAGAATAATAAACAAAGGCACAACATGAAGGTGTGGTGGCACACACCTGCACTCCCAGTGCTCAGGAGGCTGCAAGAGAGAACTACACTCAGCTATAAAAGACCCTATCTATCTCAAGATCCTGAAAGGGGAGGGGGGGAAGGAAAGCATATTGACGGGGGCGGGCAGAAAGAAGGTAAAAGACGGACCTGCTAAGAAAGTAATATCACCCAACACTCAGGAGGCCGAGGCAGACAGACCTCTGAGTTCGAGGTCAGGGTACTCTACAGAGCAAGTTCCAGGACAGACAGGGATATACAGAAAAACCCTGTCTCAAACCCCCAACCAAAAAAAAAAAAGATAAAGGAAGGAGTATCAGAGACATGTTGTATTAGGATAAGGACCTGTCTATAATCTATTTGAGCAGCTGAGGCAGGAGTATCTGAAGTTCAAGGTGTCCCTGGGCTACAGCATGAACTCAAGACTAGCTGGGTATGTAGTTCAGTAGGAGAGTAGCTGCCTAGCATGTGTAAGACCCCAAGTTCAGTCAGCAGTATACATGCGCGCACACACACACACACACACACACACACACACGCACGCACGCACGCACGCACGCACGCGTACAAAGACAGGGCCGAGAGCACATAAAGTAAGTGGCTATGGCCCATGACAATGGTCCAAACTGAACAAGGTCAGGCTTTTATTAGGTAAACCTTTTCTGCCAGACAAAGCACCATTCACATAGAACCGGTCCTGACTCTCCACTGCCCAGGGCAATCCGCCTGTCCTCCCCACCCCCAGCACCATACCTTGGAGGCAATTATAAACAGGGAAGACTCGGGGGTCAGGTGGGCCAATGTTTTGGCAATGTGGGTTCCATCAATGTTGGAGACAAACCAGATGCGGGGACCTCCTGCGGAGTAGGGCTTGAGAGCTTCAGTCACCATGAGAGGTCCCTGCAGGAAGCGAGGACAAGGCTCTAAGGAGTGACTCCTTCCTCCCTTCACCCTTTCCCAAGGTGAGCTGGTAGCTATTTACCAGGTCAGAGCCTCCGATGCCGATGTTGATGATATCCGTGATGGATTTGCCGGTGTACCCCTTCCATTCGCCGCTCCGGACCCGCTGGCGCAGAACCAGAAGATACCATTAGCCCGATGCACACGGAGAGGCCACAGCTCAGAAACACCACCCATTCTGGGTTATTTTGCCTCGATGACAGATAACTACGAGGCCCTGTCAGGAGCCTCTGGAGGCCACAGCGCCAGTTCCTGTCATGTGCCATGACACACGTTATCCTGGCACACTGTCACATGCTGTTTACACAGACTCAGGACAAACAGGGCTAGAGAGACGGCTCCGTGGTTAAAAGCATGGGTTACTATTACAGAGGGCTCAGGTTCAGTTCCCAGCACCCACATGGTGGCTCACAACTGTCCGTAATTCCAGTTCCAGGGATCTGATGCCCTCTTCTAACCTCCATGGGCACCAAGCATGCACATGGTGCACATACACACACATAGGCACTCAAATACACACACACACATAAAGTAAAAGAAAAAAGCCTACACAGAGCTGGAAATGTTCTGAAGTCTCTCACTCAGCCACACTAGCTGCCCTGCTTCAGCATGGCTTCCCCTGTCATTGCTGCTGGATGCTGCAAGCACCTGCTTTTAAGATGTTGGTTTGCTTGCTCGACCAATCAGGTGACTCCAACTGTTCTTTGGGATGTTGTAAACACCCAATTTGACAATTTGTTATCTGCTCACTGTTTTTAAACTTTTGCTTGCTACACACTTAAAAAATTCACTTATTCAAAGGCCAAGAGCGTATGTATCATATAGCATTCTCTGTATGTACACATTCCCCACCAGATGACCTGTATGTCCTCATTAACATGTGGGACTTAGAGTAGTCTCACAGCAAGGCTGTCAAAATTTTAAAACAAGGTCTTTGCAAGCAGCCAGCCTCTACAGAGATCCAAATAATTTTGGATCAAATCCTAGGCCTTGCACATACTAGACAAGAACTCTACCACTGAGTTAAATCCCTAGCCCATATGGTTTTGGTTTTTTTTTTTTTTCTTTTGGTTTTTCAAGACAGGGTTTCTCTGTGGCTTTGAAGCCTGCCCTGGAACTAGCTCTGTAGACCAGGCTGGTCTCGAACTCACAGAGATCCGCCTGCCTCTGCCTCTCGAGTGCTGGGATTAAAGGCATGCCCATATGGTTTTGACACAGAATCTTACTATATTCATACACAGCCCAGGCTGACCTTGTACCGGCAATCCCTCTGCTTCAGCTTCTGATTGCTAGGATCAAAGCTATGCTACCATGTCCAGCTGCTTCCAAACGATGCTGGACCCTGGTACATATCCCTGTAGAATTTCCACCTCTGGCTTAATCCTGCTGGCCTGTGACCCACAATGGGAAGCTTGGGCCTAACAACCTAAAGCTTCAGCTTTGCTCTCTGACTCCCTCCCCAGATCGAGTTGTTCTTTCATCTTATGTGCATGAGGTTTTGCCTGCATGTACGTACATCTGCATGTCACACACATACTGTGTCTGTGGAGGCCAGAAGAAGGCATCAGATCGATCCCCTAGAACTGGAGTTACAGAGGGTTGTGAGCTACCACGTGGATGCTGGGAATCAAACCTAGATCCTCTACAAGAGCAGCCAGTGCTCTTAATCATGGTAGCATCTCTTCAGCTCTCTGATTTCTCTCTTTAAAGAGGCTGGAAAGATGGCTCAGTGGTTAAGAGCACTGGTTGCTCTTCCAGAGGTCCTGAGTTCAATTCCCAGCAACCACATGGTGGCTCACAACCATCTATAATGAGATTTGGTGCCCTCTTCTGGCAAACTTCAGGCATACATGCAGACAGAATACTGTATACATAATAAAGAAACATGTTGTCTGGACACCCAGTCCTATGACTAAGCCCACGGGGAATGGAACTGAGGATTCCTTCCAACAAGCAGTACCAACCTGACATTCACAGAGAGAATCTTCCAGAACTGACACCTTCAGAGAACAGCAGCATGGGCCAACACTCTACCACTTCAATGGAGCCCCCAAACCAAAACAATGCAGGTAAAACTGCCCCCCAACTTTTGACCCAGAGACACCAAGTGAAATAGCCACGCCAACCCTCTGTGAGCCAAGTTCCGGTGTGATTACCAAACAATGAAACTATCATTGAACTAATGCAAGTCACAGGATATGATTCTAGTCAAAACTCGAACAAAGGACTGGAGAGACGGCTCAGCAGTTGAGTGCACTGACTGCTCTTCCAGAGGACCCAGGTTCAGCTCCCAGTACCCACAAGGCAGCTTCACAACCAACTGTAACTCCAGCCCCAGGGAATCTAACAGTCTCTTCTAGCCTCTGAACACTGTATGCATATATACACACACTACACTGAAGTACACACAGGCAAAATACATAAAATAAAATATTTGAGATAACAAATATTTTATTTAAATGACAAACTGAACAAACTGGATATGGTAGCTTGTGCCGATAATTCCAGCACTCGGGAGGCTGGACTATCCTGAGTCCAAGATGACACCATCCATAAAGAAACAAATCTAACACTTTGATAGAAAACTTTAAGAGTAAGTGAAACCCTAAAAAAGATTAGACTGCCTAGAGGCAGCTGCAGGTATGGGTTTAAAGAAAGGGCAGGAAAATATTACTGAAAATTGTAGGGAAAATACATTTTGTAGGCCAGACTTGGTGGTACAGCCCTGTAACCTCAGCCCTCGAGAGGCAGAGGCAGGTGGACCTCAGTTTGAGGCCAGCATGGTCTACAGAGAAAGTTCCAGGACAGCCAGGGCTACACAGAGAAACCCTGTCTTGAAAAAAACCAAAACTAGGGGCTGAGGAGATGGTTCAGTGGTTAAGGGCACTGGCTGCTCTTCCAGAGGTCTTGAGTTCAATTCCCAGCAACCACATGGTAGCTCACAACCATCTGTAATGAGACTGGTACCCTCTTCTGGCCTGCAGGCATACACATGCAGACAGAACACTGTATACATAATAAATAAATAAAATCTTTAAAGAAAAAAGAGAAAGGAAAAAATCCCAGTGTTCTTAGATTAAAAAAAAAATCATCATAGAAACACAATGTGGTGCTGTGTGGAAGATCAAATACAGGAAACTCCCAAAAGCACAGCAAAAAGATGAAGCTAAAAATACTATAAAACAGCTGGGCAGTGGTGGCGCACACCTTTAATCCCAGCACTCAGGAGGCAGAGGCAGGGGCAGGTAGATAGATCTCTGTGAGTTTGAGGCCAGCCTGGACAGGACAGGTTCCAAAGCTACAGAAAAACCGTCTTGAAAAACTTAAAGAAAAAAAAAATACTATAAAACTCTTTGTTGGGGCTGGAGGGATGGGTTGGCTCTGTGGTGCGGAGTGTGCACTGCTCAGCTTGCAGGGGTGGCGCAGGCCTATGATCCTAGTGCTCCGGAGGCAGAGGCCAGTCTGGTCTACAGAGCAGTTCCAGGACAGTCGAGGTTACAAAGAGAGGCCCTATCTCAAAAAAAGAAACAAAACAAAACAAAAAACCCATGCACTTGTCCTTGCAGTGGTCCCAAGTTCAGTTCCCAGCACCCACACTGGTGGGTCACAATGGCCTGTAGTTCCAGAGTATGACACCTTCTTCAGGACTCCCTGGGCATCCGCACATGAACTCCCATGCACATACCCACAGAGACACACAAATATACATACAATAAAAAATAAAATAAATCTATTCTTAAAACCCCTTTGTTTCCAGGCTAGGTTGTGCTTACCTTTAATCCTAGTACCCGGGAGGAAGAGGCAGGCAGATCTCTATGAGTCTAACCTATAAAATGAGTTCCAGGAGAGCCAGGTCTATGTTTCTCTACAGAAAAACCTTATCTCGGGGCTGGAGAGATGGCTCAGAGGTTAAGAGCACCAACTGCTCTCCCAGAGGTCCTGAGTTCAATTCCCAGCAACCACATGGTGGCTCATAGCCATCTGTAACAAGATCTGGTGCCCTCTTCTGGCCAGCAAACATACATACAGACAGAACACTGTATATATAATAAATAAATAAATCTTTAAAAAAAAAAAAAAAAAGAAAAACCTTATCTCAAAAATTAAACAAACAAAATGCCCTTTGTTGGCCCAGGGATACAGCTCAGTTGACAGAGGATTTACCTAGCATGCACTAGGTCCTGGGTTTAGTCCCCAGCACTGTATAAATGGGGCAAGGTGTCTTACACCTATTATTCCAGTACTCCAAAGGCAGGAAGACCAGAAGTTCGATGTCAGCCTCAGCTACATATCAAGGATAGGCTACATGAGACCCTTTATATGAACAAAGATTCTTTGTCAAAACTTCAGAGAGAGCTAAAATAGATTACACAAACACCTGGTCAAAGACAAGTTCCCCAAGTGGCATCGTGGTACCATCTCGGTGGGCTCAGAAGCAAAGGTATAAATGAATTCATCTTAAGCCAGTGAGATGGCTCTTGGCAGGGAGCACTTGCTACCAAGCCTGACCCCTGGGAACCACAGGATGCGTGAGAGAACTGAGTCCCATGAGTTGTCCTCTGACCTCCACATGTACTGTGCCGTGTATGCACGCATACAAATAAACACATGTAAGAACAAGAACTTATTTTTGTTTTGTTTTTCAAGACAGGGTTTCTCTGTGTAACAGCCCTGGCTGTCCTAGAACTCACTCTGTAGACCAGGCTGGCCTCAAACTCACAGAGAACCGCCTGTCTCTGCCTCCTGAGTGCTGGGGTTAAAGGTGTGTGCCACCACCGCCCGGCTTATTGTAAACTTTCAACTGACAGATGACACACATTTATGAGTACACAGTGATATTCTGATAACTGGGTCAGCCTAACTGCTACATTCAGTGCTTCCAACAGTTAGCATTTCTCCCGTCAAGCGCTTGCCTGTCACATACCAGACTCTGAATTCAACTTCCAAAAATCAAGACAGACAGACTGACAGACATTGATTGGTCTCCGAGCTTTTCTGTTGGGTTGATCGGTTTGTGGGGCTCACTACCCAGCCTAGGCTGGCACTGACCTTGTGACTCTCCTGCCTCCCCACTGCTGGGATCATGGGCATGAACCACTGTGCCTGACTATACTGTTTACTTTTGAGAGGAGCAGCCACAGGAAGTAGAATTCATCACTGGGATTGCCCTTGGTTAGCAGTGTTTGTTTGTTCATTGGGCTTTTTTGGAGAAAGGGTCTCCTCAAGTAGCCCAGGCTGGCCAGGGACTGACAATCCTCCTACTTCAGTCTCCTAGGTGCTAGCATTACAGGCATGATCCACCACAACCAAGCAGCACATTTTGAACTAAAAATACCTGGCCATCCTGAGTCAGCCAATCCACCAGGAAGCTGTAAGGGAGTGTCATTCTGCAAGAGCGCTGGAGATAACTCCACAGGGGCCACCCAGTGTGCCTGAGCACACACAGGATGGTCAGAGCACCTGGGTCCACTCTGCCACACACAGCAGACGGCTAGGAATGCCCTCTAGGGGACATTCTGAAATCCAGACTCCCACCAGGGATTCCTAGCCTTCCTCGTCCCAGGAAGCCCTGCACCCAGGTGACTGCCAGCTTCAACGATGAATGCCCGTGTCATTTTCTAGTCTGAAAACGGCTCTTGGCCACGGCAAGCAGACTTTGGCCAGCCACACGTGGGAGCTGCTTTCTGGCACAAACCCAGAACAATCACAGCTGACCAGATAGATGATCACGCTCATAGCATGCCCAACCCGTACACAAAGGCACACACCCATAGGATTACCCTTGTACCCCATCCTGTGTAAGGCTACCCCCAGGGATACACACTGAGGCCACAATGGAGCATGAGGTAAATTTAGCTGGTCTCTAAGGCAAGCCATACTGCCTCCCCGACCCCCTTATACACTGATAGAAGAGGAGGTCAGTTACGTATGGTGTAATATAACCCTAGACCTCTCTCTATAAACCAGGCTGGCCTTGAACTCAGAGATCCACCTGCCTTTGCCTCCCAAGGGCTGGGATTAAAGACATGCTTCAGCACTGCCCTTGTAACGTCTTTAATCCCAGAACTAGGAAGGCAGAAGTGAGTGGATCTCTGAGAGTCCTACGTCAGAATGGTCTACACAGGCCAGCCAGGGCTACACAGTTAGACCCTGCTCTAGAAAGAAAGGAGAGAGAGAGAGAGAAAGAATGAACAAAGGGGTCTGTGTATGGTGCAGTTACATGCAAATACTGACCCAGAGGTACCTTTACCTATTTTCTAGTGTAAATAAGCTGCAGGGAGGGGAAGCGGGATATAGCTCAGTTTGGTAGAGTGCTTTCCTATTATGTAAAGCCTCAAGTCTGACACTTCCCATCCCTGCAGCCCCAGCATCATCTAAGAGGTTGTGGTGGCCCACACCTGCAATCCCAGACCTCCACCAGAGAGGGTGTATTCACTCTGAAAAGAGCTGAGGGAAATTCAGGTCTCATCAAAGATGCCACGGTCAGCAATCACACAGGCCACTGCTACCTGAGGCTGGAGCAGCGCCTACACCTTGCCGCTAGGGAGAGCAGGAGGGCCAGATTTCCGTGGCCGAAGGCTCATCTAGGCTAGCATCCGCTTACCTGGCAGAAAGACTTCATCTTGTCCAGAACCCTGTTGACCTCTGGCATTACGTCTTTGCCATCCACCACAATGGGTGTGTTGGACCGGTTCCGGAGGGCCACATGCAGCACTGCCCGATCCTAGAGATGACGGTCGGAGAATGAGAAGCTACCACATACCTTAGAGTTAGAGAGGTCCCAGCTCGCGAAGGACAGTGTAGCTCAGCCCTCGATGCACACGACAAGCAGGTCCCCAGGCACCCATTACCACCCACCACAGTCTTGTACAGAGAGCCTAGTTCATGTTTTGGGAGTGACCCCAAGGACAGGGATCCTGTGCCCACCTTGCAAACTGTGAACAGTCAGAAGCAGATACAGTGGGACCTGAACATGCCTAAAAGACCCCCTGGCTTCATGCATGACTGAAGAGAACAGAGTGACCAAAGGCTTAGTGGTGACAACACAGGTCAGAGATAAGCAATAAGTCCTTCAGTGGACCAGCAACCGGTAAGACTAACATAGCCTCAGCCCTCCTGATGAGAGGACTCAGGATGTGAAGTAGACAGGCAAGCGAACAGCCTCACGGCCACAAGTGCCACAAACCAAAACTTCACTTGTCACTGAAGATGGTAACAAGTGTCAAGCAGCTCAGCTGGTCACAAGAGGGAAATGGCCCACCCAGCTAAAGACACCGGCAGTCTTGGAAGAAGCAGGTGTAAGGGTTCCAGACAGCTGGAAAAACGATTGCAACCCAGGGAGAGCTCCCTGTGAGTGGGAGAGGCCTATGCCAGCCCACCTACCCTATCTAGCCCTACAACTTCCCATGTTCCCTAAGCAAATGCAACCCTGCAGAAAACCCTCGACTGTGGCCTCCCTCACACAAGCCCAGCAGTGCAAGATCAACTGCTTCTAATTGCATCTCTGAGCTCTAAGCCTCAGACTCCTGATATGTAAAAAGACCCGGGGCTGGACAGATGGCTCAGCAGTCAAGAGCACATGTTGCTCTTCCAAAGGGCCAGAGTTTGATTCGCAGTGCACATAATGGCGGCTCACAACCACCTCTAACTCCAGCTCCAGGAGAATCTGACACCTCTGTACACATGTGCACATACCTACACACTCAAAAAAAAAAAAAAGACACAGAGAACAAGTGTGGAGTGTTTATTATGCCTGCAGGCTTCCACATCACGTCAGGGGCAGGATTCCAACACTAATCTTACCCCCACTTCTCAATCACTCCTACTGCCAAAGAGACTAAGGGCTTTGGTGACATGATTCTTCTTGCCCCCAGTATAACTTGCAGCACGGATCCATCAGAATACCAAAGTTGAAATTCTCCAAGAAAATGTCTGAGCAAAGCTTAAGCAAATCTCTCCCTTCAGGCTTGAGCTGTGCCCCTCCCTGGACAGACACCAGGCACTATTCCATTTTGCTTGCCAAGCCCAGGCTGCCAATCCCAGAGAAGACACACCCCAAAGCTCAGCAACCACCCCCACAGAAGAAAAGTCGTTTAGCACCTTCATGAGGCAAGAGCATTGCTTAGGCGGAAGGGTGAAGACACGGGGTGATGAGGACAGTCTGATAAGCAAAGGGGAAGGAAGAGGCCTGGGGTGGGTATGCAGAACCTGAGTCCACCAGAATCACTCACCTCGGTGGAGTTGATCTTCGCACCACTGAACATGTTGTCCCGTGCGGCCTCCACGCCCCTGGACTTAGCCTAGAAGGAAAAGACACTGAGGCCTGGTGTCCCATCCCCACTGGCCATCCCAAGTCCAAACCCCCAGTGAGGCTCTTTTCCATTCCTATTGCCTTCCAAGAGTCTGCTCAAATTGCAGGCCCTGGAGATCCCTGGGATATCACTCCAAACCTGGACCCGGAACCCAAACCCCCCCCCCCAAACCAGAGATCCTAGTTCCCCAATTAGAACATTACCAGGTCCACCAGCATCTGCATCACCTCCTTGTTCACAAGGTTCTTGGAGTAATCCACCAGAATATGCCCATGGTTGGTGTTGAGGTTCAAGCTGCAAGAAGATGCAGAAGCTATTGGCCACACCCAAAGCCCACCCTCTCTGTGCCACACCCCAGTGGCAGTGCCTGTTGCCTGGCCACAAGGGCTGACCTGCAGCAGTATAGTGGAAAGAAGCCATGCCACAAAACCAAGATGCAGACGGATCCTGAGCCAGGAGCATGGTTTGGACGGAGAAGGGTGCAGCGGCCCTGCAGAACGACCCCACCTCAGAGCTTCCCCTCCACGCTCCACGTCTCAAACTTTCTACGGAACACCAATGCAGAAGTATCGGGGACTTCTGAGTAAGGAGCCACAGGTAGTTATCTCATGTCCCTAGCCTTCCAGCATCAGTGACAAGGAATACCCGGATGCATCACATGCAAGATTCCCTCCACCCTCCCTTCCATTTAGCAGTCGTTCACGGGTCTCTCTGGCCTCTGCATCGTGCTTCCGCGGCTCTATTTTTACACTGTGGCTCCCAGCAAATCTCAGCCTACCCACCCTTCCCGACTCAAGCCCAGGAGAAACAGGTGGGGGGGACAGCTCTCTCCTGGCCCTCTCGGCAGCAAGGGCTCCTCCTCCTCCTCAAGGGTGGTTAGAAATCCCTTCTCGAATGGCTGGGACTGGAAGGCGGGGGCGAAGGGACAGAAGGGTCCCGGTGGGAGGGGGGAGCTCCTCCTCATGACTAAGCAGCCCCGGCCCTCCGGTGAGCACGCGGGTACCAAGAACCCACTCCAAGGAGGAGTCAAGGACAAAATGCAGCCCCGGTCTGAGCCCTGCGGTCTGAGCCCTGCGGGGCGACTGGGGGTCCCGGGGGCCCTTTGGCCCCGACCCTGAGAGCGCACCTGAAGTGGTTGAAGCGCTCCGGATCCTCTTCAAAAAGGCTCCTCAGGTTGAGGTCGGCGTGGTTCACACGGTGCCATTCCTGCAGCTTCTGGAACTGCGGGTTCCGGGTGAGCGCGGCCATGGCGGGACTGGAGAGGGACACGGAGCTGGACGTGCACGGAAGAGGAAGGAAGAAGCAGCGGCAGCGCGCAGCAAGCCCGGTGTCCGTGCGCGCAGCAGTCTTTATGGCGCAGGCGTCTGGCCCCGCCCCTCCCGGTCACGCCTCTGGCCGCCTCGGCCCCGCCCCGCCCCTGTCCTCCGCGCCCGCTACACGACCTTGCCTGCGGCTGCAGATCTAGGGGCCTCTGCTGGCCACTCAGAAAAACAAGTGTGGCCATTTGCGATGTCCCTTGGTTGACTTCTGCCCGGAAGTGACTTGAAGGGCAGAGGCGGAGCTTCCCATGCCCGGTCCGCTTGCTTCTTTCATTCATTTATTCAATTCAGCAAAACTCTATGGAACAAAACTCTAGAGAACTCTAGTACTGCAAATATTATGGCTACATAAACCAAATAAGTAAACAGAATTTATGAAATTTCAGAGCTGGCAAGTGCTCCTGAGAAGGAGCAAACTGGTCTGGACAGGAGACATGGGTCAGTGGTTAAGAGCATATATTCCATTTATCTCTTTGCAGAGGACCTGAATTGAGGTCCCAGCACCCACATAGGATGGCTTAACTGCCAGTTAACTCCTTCATTCTCCTGCACATACCTATCCCCCACACATAGTTAATAAAATTATTTGCATACATTTAATGGCATATTGGAAATAAGCAGTGCAATTTTAAATAAATGATTAAGAAAAAAACTCACCCTTTATTATAGTTGAGTAAGAACATGAATGCGAAGAAATGAGCCAGTTTGCTACCTGGGAGGAAACTGTTCTGTCAAAGGGAAGAGAAATTGCAAAATCTGAGAGAAGAGCACCCATAGATGTCCCACAAACAGAAGGCGTATGTGGCCAGAGTGGAGCAGAGGGGGAAGCCTAAAGGATGACAGTAGGGAGAAGGGAGTTCTCCCAGCGCCTTGCAAACCCTTGAGAGAGTATTGATTTTTGTTTAGAAATGACACAGCACTGAAACACTCTAAACAGCAGGGACTTCATCTGACACATTGTATAAAGGGTTGAAGTGATACAGGAGGTCAGTGAGATACACCAGGTCCCCAGGGAGCAGCTTCAAGGCAGGAGGAGGTGGACATGGAGGACTGAGTGAATGAAGAATCCACAATTTCCTAGGGTGAAATGCCAAGATACCCAGTATGGGATCCAGCTTCCTGAAATTCTCACCCACAATTCTGATGAGGAACAAGGAAGACTTGTAATGGGGAAGGGTGGGTGAGGTGCAAGTGGGTGGTGGGTATCGTTTTTCAGACATGCTTGATTTTCAAGACAACGCTGCACATCTACAACTGGGCTGCCAGTATCATACCAACACTTGGGAAGGAAAGGTAGAAAAATCAAGAGTTGAAAGCATGTACCAGCAACTGGCAACACATTTGAAGCCAGAATGTCTAAAAAAACAGGCAAGGGAGATGACAACTAAGGAGACAGTTTAGTAAAGCACTTGCCCTGGAGATGAGGACACAGTTATTCTCCAGAGCCCATGGCAAAAGCTGCACATGGTGGACAGGACTGCCAGAAAGAGGAAACTTCTGCTAATTTCCTTCATATATGCAGGGTTTTTTTGTTTGATTGGTTGGTTGGTTTAGGGATGGCACCAAGGGCTAAGCTTATGCTAGGACTAGACAAATGCTCTATCACTAAGCTACACCTTAGCCCAACAAACAAGTTCATTTTTTTTAAAAATTACATTTCTTGTGTGTGTGTGTGTGTGTGTGTAAAAGAGAGACATGCCACAGTGAGTGTGTGTAGAAAGGGCAACTCTTCTTCTACCACGTGGCTGCCTGCTAAGTAATCTTAACTGCTGGATAATAAAACAAATCAAAATGATATCAAAGGACACTAAACCAGGTGTGGCAGCACATGATACTAATCCCAGCACTTAGGAGGACAGAAGTGAGATTTCGGTGAATTTGAGACCAGACTGGGCATTATAGTGAGAGCTTTAAAAAAAAAACTAAGATGAAAGATCAGTTCTCTAAAAATAAACTTTATTTTATTCTATACGCAGGGTCTTATGTAGCCCATGGCTGGCTTCAAACTCACTATATAATGCCAGTAGTGCTGGCACATGCTTTTAATTCCAGCACTTGGAAGGCAGAGGCAGGTGGATGTCTGTGAGTTCGAGGTCAGCCTGGTCTACAGAGCAAGTTCTAGGACTGTCTAGAAAAACCCTGTCTCAAAAAAACCCAAACCGGGGCTGGAGAGATGGCTCAGAGGTTAAGAGCACCTGCTGCTCTTCCAGAGGTCCTGAGTTCAATTCCCAGCAACCACATGGTGGCTCACAACCATCTGTAATGAGATCTGATGCCTCTTCTGGTGTGTATATGTTAACAGAACATTGTATGCATAATAAATAAATAAATCTTAAAAAAAAACAAACCCAAACCAAACCAAACCAAAAAACCAAAAACTGCTCATGGTGGCCTTTTGCAGTTTCAATGCTAGGGAGGCAGAGACAGGAGGATCCTAGGAATCAAGGGCCAGCCAGCCTCAGTGGTAAGCCCCAGTTCTCACCAATAGACCCTGCCTCAAGAAAAAAAAAAAAAGAAGCTGAAAATGAATAAAATATATTATTAAGCTGGGTAGTAGTAGCACACACCTTTAATTCTAGCACTCAGAAGGCAGAACCGGCAGAATCTGAGTTCAAGGCCAGCCTGGTCTATAAAGTGAGCTCCAGGACAGCAGGGTTGCACAGAGAAACCCTGTCTTGAATAAACAAACAAAAATTTTATTAAGAGGAGGGGATGGCTAACCAAAAATAAAATAATTGCTTTTACCTTTAATCCCAGCACTGTGGAGGCAGAAGCAGGCGGATCTTTGTGAGTTCAAGGCCAGCCTGGTCTATAGAGTAAGCTCCAGGACAGCCGGGGCTACATAGTATGACCTTGTTTTGAAAAAGGAAGAGGTAGGGTAGGGGTTGGCAAGATAGCTCATCAGCCAAAGGTACTTCCTGCTAAAGCTGATAACCTAAGTTTGATCCCTGAAATCCACATAACAGAAAAGAACTCCCATAAATTGTCCTTTGTCACAGGCACACCATGGCATAACCTCTTTGAATAAATAAGTGTAATTAAAAATAAAAACAGGCCGAGCTGTGGTGGCACACACCTTTAATCCCAGCACTCTGGAGGCAGAGGTAGGTTGATCTCTGTGAGTTTGAGGTCAGCCTGGTCTACAGAGTGAGTTCCAGGACAACTCAGGGCTACACAGAGAAACCATGTCTCAAAAATCCAAAATAAATAAACAAACAAATAAAAAAGGTGGTCAGTAGTCCTAAGGAATAGTCACTCAAGGTTGTCCTCTGGCCACCACATGTGCTTGTAAAACACACACACACACACACACACACACACAGCAACGACAAAAATCACTCCCATCCTGAACCTCAACTAACAAGGATACCAGTCTCAGCTGCTGCCCCAGGGGTCCGCAGACTCTGGCCCAGCGGTGCCCAAAGACCCCTTCTGTAGGAGGTGCTTTTGATGAGAGCTGCCGAGGCTCCCCTCCTGCCCTTTCTCTCCCTGTTCCAAGGAATAATCAGAGATGAATGGACTCAGGACCAACTGACTACCCTGCTGAGCCATCTCCTCTGCTCTTCCGTTTAAAGGAAACAGAGAATGACCTCTAGAGACAGGGCTCCCCTTGCTCTTGGAGTTGTCGTTTACAACCTTTTTTTAAAGAGATGTCTGGTCTGGTGGCAGTAGTGGCACATTTGCTTCTGATCCCAGCACTCAAGGGGCAGGTGGCAGTCGGATCTCTGAGTTCAAGGCCAGCCTGGTCCACAGAGGAGTTCCAGGACAGACAGGGTAAAACCCTGCCTCGAAAAAAGATGGAGCCTGAGCTTCCAGAACGCTGGGATTGTAGGGGTACACTATCATACGTGGGTACAACTACAAGCCTCTCCAAAGATTTTAGGGGTGTTTCACCTACCTCCCCATCACCATGCTTAAGCCTTTAAGAAGATCTGATAGGAACTGCACGTGGTGGTGCAGCCTTTAATCCCAGAGTTAAGTAATGCCTGGTCTACATTGCAAATTCCAGGACAGCCAGGGCTACATGAGGACCTGTCCCAAAAAATTAAACAAATAAATTTTGTTCTGGGGAATCCAAAAATACTTACCATATATATAATTTTCTTAAAAGGTTTTTTATTCCCACCATAACAGCCAAGACATTTTATACCAAGCACTGCAAACCACAGAGTAAAGACCAGTCAGGAGCTACAGGGCCCTGGGCCAGAGAATATTCTTGGGATCATGCCTATACGACAGGGACAAAGCACAACCTGTAGAAAACCTGGCCCAGAAAGTGCATGAGAGCCTGCTCACACCGGTCTCAAGGGCCTTCAGCAAGATGCCCTAGTCCGAGCACCGGATCACAGGAGGACTTGACAGTAGAGACAGGTTTAGAAAGTCCAGGAAGGGTCGAAATTCTCGCCAACGCAGCCCTGGTAAAAACCCTTGAGTTTCGTCAATTTGGCACTTCCCAGGCTTTGAGGGAAGCAGAGCCGCGTCCTAAAGATGGGGAAGCTGAGGCAAGGGTATCTGGCCAGATCATGCCTTGATTAGAGCCTGCCCGCAAGGGTGACTGTGGAGTTGTAGGCGGCGGTAGGGGGTAAGGGGCCAAATGGAATGCGCCAGCTGGAGGCGGGAGGAAAGCCAGGTCGAGGAGCAGTTCGGAAGACGCCAGGTAGCCGAAGATGCTGAGTCACTCGGCTGGGGAACGCGGCCCCGCCCCCAGGCCGGGTGGAGCTTCGGGCACGCGCACGCATTTCGTCGGAAGGGCGAAGCCACGCGCAGGGAGGTCGCGAGCACACGCAGTACCTAGGCTAGCTGCGTGTAGGCTGGCACGTCCAGGGAGGGGGCGGGTGAGCGCATGTGCGCATGTGCGGACGCAGAGTCGGGCCTGCGTGGTGATTTAGAAAACGCCTGCGTTTGCACGTCTGGGATGATTGAAATACACTGGTGCGCATGCCCTGGGTGAGGAGGCTGTGCACACGCGCTCTCCAGGAATAATGCGTGGGGCAGGAGGGCGCAGTGGGTTATGCCTGTGGTCTCGGCGCTAGGGAGGCTGAGGCATGCGTGTTCGATGCCTGCCTGGGTTATATTGTGAGAATCTAGTCCAGCCTGGGCTACAGTGTGAGCCCTCTCACTAAAAACGAATATAAATAGGGTACATAATTCTGACGCGATGCTCCCATATGACAATTCCTCTTCCAGTTCAGACAGAATTCTGGTGAACAAGTCTTCAACCCAGTATAGAGCCTTACTTCGGGTCTGATTTTTCAATCTATGTTAGAATTGGCAAATCCTGGCCCCAGCAACCCCTTTCTTCTGCCACACATTGCCTGACAAGGGTCTGGGAATTGTGGCCCTAAGGGGATTCAGTCTTCGCTCTCCTGGGGCTTTCTGAGAGAACAATCGGAAACACCTGCGCAGCGCTGAGTGCTGTAAGGGCAAGCAAAGGCAGAGAATTTAAGAGAGACCTAAGCAGCCTTTAGAGCAGTGGTTCTCAACCTTCCCAATGCTGGAACCCTCTAATACAGCTCATGTTGTGATGATTCCCCCAGCCATAAAATTATTTTTGTTGCTACTTCATAACTAATTTTGTTACTGCTATGAATTATAATGTAAATGTTTTCCCATGGTTTAGGTGACCCTTTTGAAAAGGTCGTTGGACCCACAGTTTTAGAACCTGTGCTTTAGCACAACAGGGCAAGCAGTTGGAGGGAGCAGGGTAAGGAAGTGTGGGCAGGTGGGGAGGGCCTGATGCTCTTCAGGGGAGAGGACCTAATGGCAGTGACTTAAAGGGATATGGTGTGCCTGAGGATTAAAAGGACCTTAAAAAGACCTGATGATTTTCTTAATGAAGTTTCTAAAATGGTTGTTGGCACTCTCACCAAGGATGGGAAAAATGGGGTTGTCTCCCCTATAGGGTAAGAACAAGAACAAGTCTTCGCATGCAATTTGGCCTTCTCACAAGGGCCTGATCCCATGGGAAATGAGTGAAATGAGTCCTTCCTGTCACCTAGGCCCACATTACCAACAGGTAACCAACACAAGAGCACACACACACTCCCCCTGGAGCTGTGATTGAATTTAAGTCCAGTTGTAAGGACCCAAGTCAGACAAACTTATTCCCTGAACTCTCCGGTCATGCTGCCCACCCACATGGCCTCCTGACAATCATGAAGCTGAACCACCAGGATATTTTTCCTTTGTTTCAGACCAGGTGGGTGGCAAGAGTGCTCCTACATAGCACAGAGCAGGCTAAACCTATGGCTGGTCAGATGCAAGAATTCCCACAGAGAGAAAGGAAGGTCCCGGGCCACCTATGAACCTCAACTGCTGGTGTGCTCCTCCATTTCTCAAACTGGCTGAGGCTTCCCAAGCCCTCCAGGAGCTCAGGGAATAACACTTCTGCTTCCACCCCAACCCATCCAGGACATAGTAGGGCTATCATGCTCTTTTCGTTACCACTGATGTAAACGAAAGTAGCTAATAGTACTGAGCACCTAAGTCAAACAGGAACACAGTAAGTCATCTGTATTCCTGCAGGTTGTTTACTTTATTGGTACTAGAGACCCAACTCAGGGCCTGGGCTTACTAAGCTTATGTTCTACCCAATCACCTGTATGCTGTTTTTGTTCGAGACAGGCAGGGTCTTACATAACCCAGGCTGGCCTTGAACTGATCCTCTTGTATCTACCCCAAAAAGGCTGTGATTACAGATGAGTTTACTGAGAGGACAGGGCAGAAAAACCCACCATATCCTGGGTTTGCTCCTAAGATAGGCTGTTAGGGGAGAGACCAACCCCAGAAAGAGCCCACAACCTTCTAGGGACAGTCTACACCTGCCCATAGAGGCTTTAATTGCACCTTAGAGAGGCCAATGACCTTAGGGGCTGTAGCTGGATGATCTGCTCCCTGCTGGTCTGATCCCATCCCTTGAGTGGTCTTCCCTTTGACAGGTCTGAGACTCAGAGGACAAGCTGACCTGGAAACCAGCTCCTGCATATCTCTGCCAAGTGAGCGATTGTTTCTGGCGTGTGTCTGCTGCAGTTAATTTTAAATAAGATACAGAGTATTATTAAATGTATATTTTAATAAAGCCAATAGTTATTTTACTTATAGGAGCTTTAAAAGTAAGATACAAAATGTAGAGTTCCAGTTTGGAAGGTCACAACTATTCACATGATGTCCTGCTGATGCCGAGCAAGGTAGCCATGCTTTGGCCGTGCTGAGGACACACTCACACGCACATACATGCGCTTTGGCGAGACACCTCTGCCAAGCGCAGCACCTGGGATTACCAGTGTTCAGGGCAAGGCAGTGCTGGCAACAGCACCTATATGGAGACTACACAAACCGCTTCACACGGTCTCACAGCCATGGAGACAAAAGGTCTTCCTTAATAGAGAAAAACAGACCAAAGATAACAGCTAGTGTCACCTGTGCTGGGGCACCAAGGAGCGACCTTGGCCCAGGGTGAGGTCTTCAGGGAGGCACTATGAAAATGAGAGTACTGCAGTGGAATAGAACTCGAAACACAGGGCACTGTGGACACATTACTGAAGGAAAGAGAAAGTTTTTACAAGTAAAACAGCCACAAGGAACTTTGAACAGATTAGTGTGCACACTGTGACAGCTAACACAGACAGCAGCCACACAGGGCTGGTGTAGAGCACGTGCCTGGAAAACTCTATGTACAAAATAGTTCTCTGTAAACATGGTGAGGTGACTATTCTGAACCCACAGTGAAGGATCGTCAGTACAGGCAAAAATGGAACCCCCACACAGCACAAATGACAACAGCCGAAGTCTCCAGCAGTTCGGAGACACAGTACTAAAAACACAGGTGGCTGGGCTCAGACACCCAAGGTCCTCTATAATATTCTTGTGTATGAATGTGTGTATGCATGTGTGTGGTGTGTATACATAGATTCTTTTTGGTATTTTTAAATATAAATTTATCTGTAGAAAAATGAGAACATAAATGTGTTATTACAATCTTTGTTGGAAAAGCTTACATGGAGTTAGAAAGAATAAACCATTTATTAGTAGTTAACATATATTAAAATGGTTTAATGATTTAAGAAAATATAAAAAAATTAATACTGTCAAACTTTCATACCAGAAAATATCATGGATTTTTTCAATTAGACATTTTCAAAGATGAAATATGAAAATTTTAAATAAGTTTTATATAAAGAACTTTCTGCAACCTCAATTAATATATAGTGGGAAATGTCTACTCTATATAGATATATTTATTATTATTTCTCAATTTAAGCACCATTCAATTCTTTTGGATCCATTCTGGCTGGAAAATATCCCCACATCTATTTATGGCACATGTTAACTAAAAGTGAGGTGTTTTTTTGTTGTTGTTGACTAAATAAAGACTTTGAATTCCTGTCTACATCATAATTCTTTTGTCTTCTGAGCCAGCTCGCAAATGTCACTGTGGTTCTGAGTGTGGGGGTCTTGGTGCAACCCCTCCCCACAGTTGCTTCTTTTGAGGAGCATGGTGCTGCCTTGGTCATGGTGGAAGGATTGAGGGCAGCAGGTGCAGCTTTACTTGCACTCAGCATGGGCCAACTAACTCCCACTGTGCTGCCAGGAATATGCCTCTGACAACAGCTCCCCAATCCTGCTCTTGTAAATCCCATGAGCCTGCACCCCTGGGTGCTTCTGAGCAGAGGAGCTACCCACTCACGGGAAGTCAGGTGTCTTGTCTTGTATAAGCTTGAATGAAGACAGTGCTGAGCTAACCTCCAGCCAAGGTACCTGGGGTCTTAAGATAGCCAATGCTTTAGGCAGGAGACATTTTTAACTGAAAACCTACATGAGAAATACCTATAAAAATCAGTGATGGGTGTGGGTCTCACTTGGTGTGTTAAAGAGAAGGAGAGTTTCAAAGAATGGTCAGTTTTGTTCTCAGCCTGCAGGCCTCATGCCTTTCCCACATGCAGGACTGCGTTTTCCAAGTGTGGCCTCTGGCCACCTGCACCAGTGTCACCTGAGGTGCTTATGAAGCATGCAGATTGCCAGCACCCCGAGTATCAGAAATCTCCATCTTCAGCTGTCTCCCAGGGGTCTGCTACCTTCACAGTTCGAGAAATCAGGCTTTAAAGACTTGGAGCTGCCAATCACCTCTGACCCAAAGAACATTTCTGTCCCTGGGACGGGGTGCACTGGTCCTTTTGGGGGCTAGTATCAGCTACTCAGTCCTGGGGACAGTTGCCCCAAGAGCTTTGATAGGCAGCAGGCAAGCTGTGGTCAGTACTGGGGCAAATAGGCTGGCCTGCGCTCAGCTTTCCCAGGGAAGGCCTTGAAGCCCTTGGGTGCTGCCTTATGTGCTGGTGGAGGTGGGGGCTGGGGTGGTGTCTGCACATAGGTGAAAGAGGTGGTATTGCAGTCACTGGTCGCAGCCCACACAGGGGACTGCAGCATGTGCATGGTGTCGTTCCACTGGCTGCCGGGACTGGAGACTGCATAAAGTGGTGCAGCAGGGCTGGGCAGCGTGCTGGGCAGTGGGGAAGGGTGCTGCCACGGTGCTTTGGGTGGCCACGTTTTGGTTTTGTTATCCTGGGAAAAGAGAGTTCTTGGTGTCATTTATGGTGAGTTGTCATTGTGACCTGCCCACCCAACCCCCAGCCTCCCTCAGCCTGGCACAAGGGAAGCTCTTATAGTAACATCAGCACTCAGTGCCTGCACAATCCACATAATCATGGCCCAACAGTGGAACTGAATTCGTGTGTCTGCACAAAGACACAACTTCCCAGTGCTGGGACTCCCACCACTCATGTATCCACAGCCCACCCTTATATTTAGCTGATCTGAACAGGGAGTGTGCCAAGTGGCTCTCATATTAGACAAATGGCAGAGCTTCCTCTACAGAAGACTGCATCAGCTGAGGTGAGCATATCTCATTGTTAAGACAAAAATCATGAGAAAATAATTCGCCACCTTATGACTTTGAGGTCCAAGGTCACAATACCTGGTTCACATCCTCTACTGTGGTAAGCAGAGGTGGTGAGGGCAGTGTGCTGGTCTCCTGCTCTCCACTGCTGTGTTTCCTGAAAGAATCAAGAGCAAAAAGCAATGATCACGTGGCTTTACTATGGACACAGGCAGATTAAGTGCTTGGCTCTGGTCTCTAGGTCCCCAGTCTAGGTGTGGAGGGCTTGGGTCCACCAAGGTCAGTGTGACAGGGATCCAGCATGCCTATAAAGCCCTTTAAGGAAGTTGCAGCCAGCAGGGAAATGGCACTGGCTGTTTTCACAGCTCTCCGAGTTAACTACCTTAGGCATCTCATTAATTAATAATTAATTATTAAAATTAATTGTTACTGAAAATGTTTAACATGCACTGGATATGTTGGGGACTAAAAATACTTTATGATGACATAATCAATATACATTGTATACATGTATGAAACGGTCAAAGAATAAAATATTGTAAAAAAATAAAAAGCATGCTAGTTTACATTACAGCAGATCGGAGCCAGAGCTCCTCTTAGACAGGTATAGACCCCACAGGGAAAATTTCCTTCTCTCACAAACTACTGCCAGTGTCCCACCAGATCTTGTAATTCCAGACCAACCTCTTCCTCATGGAAGGTACATTTTTAAAATCTATTTTATGTAATACAGTGTTCTGCCTGCATTTTTCATTTGTACACCAGAAGAGGGCATCAGATCTCATTACAGATGGTTGTGAGCCACCATATGGTTGCTGGAAATTGAACTCAGGACCTCTGGAACAGCAGCCAGTGCTCTTAACCTTTGAGTCATCCATCTGTCTGGCCCAGGAAGCTACATCTTTAAGGTGCCTCCAAAGGCCTTTGTTGTGTCCGCCCCCCATTCCCCCAACAACACTTCTGGCTTTCCCAGAGGCAGAGCTGTCCCATTCTCCAGTCCTTGGTTTAGCAATCTCCTTACCTTCTCTGTTTCACAGCAGCAACTAGGTCGGGCCCTGAAAACATAGAGAACAGGCTGTCCCCATTGGCGGAAGAGGTCTCATCACTGGAGCTGGCAGAGTCTCCCTGAGCACCTGACCAGCCACTGTGCAGGCTGTCCCTGAGAGCAGAGAGAAATGGTCATGGACCTCCCATGGCCTTCCCACAGCTCCTAGACCCAATTCAGACTTTGCTGTCACTCCTTGCCAAACTTGACATTTTTACTTTCTCTTCAAAAGTAACAGTGTCATTGTTGGGGACTGTGGACCTCCAGTCCCTGAATTTCTTGTAAACAACTTGTTTTCCTGTGTTTGCAGCTGCTCGGAGCACGAGACCCTCAGGAGTTCCTGATGGCAAGGGAGTGGTTTCTGGTGGCTATCAGTTAAGGATCCCTATATAAGCTGCCCTGGAACACAATAAAGGGGACATTCTTGTTTCAAGGATGACCCAGGTCCCCATGTCTCTTATCTGTGTGCATATGTGTTTAAATCTCCAGCCCCTTCCTGGCTCGCGTACTGCCCCCGCCCCGTAGTGCAGGCAATACATATCACTACTTCCTTTTATTTCTCAGAAGCCTGTGGTTGGTATGCGATTGGTTTTAGGGGAAAATAAAGTGGGGATGGACGCTCTCTCACCATCCAGACTTCTCAGCCGGAAGTAATATGAGATGCACATTCCTAGCTCTCCCTATGTGCCTGCATGAGTGTTATGTGTACCACCTGTGTGCGGATGCCCTCAGAGGCCAGAAAAGGGGGTCAACTCCCCTGAGATAAAGTTATAAATGCTACCACGTGGATTCTAGGAACCGTCTGGGTCCTCTGCAAAAGCAATAAGTGCTTTTAAGTCACTGGGCCATCTCGCCAGCTATGTTATTTTTTCTCCCCTCTGAAATAAGGTTTCTCTAGGTAACTCAGGTTGGCCTCCAACTTGCTACAGCCCATGGTACCTTGAACTCATGACAGTTGTTCTGTGTCCACATCCCACATGCTGAGATTGTAGATGTGGACCACATGTCCCATCCTTAATATTCTTCAATGCACTAGAACTGGAGCACACACCTTGGTTTCTGCTGAGCTGGGGACTGAGTTCAGGCAAGGCCTAGCACATACTACAACAGAGCTACACACCCCAGCCTACTCTGACTTCTGTGGGCTGTAATAACAGCATCCAATAATTTCTTGGGTTTCACACCCAGGCTGCTTTCCCCAGAAAGACCACATGAAACACTGTTCAATAAGATCCCTGCTTTAAGAGGGGAAGGCTTCTCTGTTTTCTCTTGGTTTATTCATAAGTTAGTGCTTATAATTTTTTCTTTTAGCCCCCCCATATTTACAATTTTTTTAAACTTATTTTAAACCCATTGTTGGCATTTTCTTTCTTTTTTTAAACATTTTTTTATTTATTTATTATGCATACAATGTTCTGTTAACATATACACACCAGAAGAGGCACCAGATCTCATTATAGATGGTTGTGAGCCACCATGTGGTTGCTGGGAATTGAACTCAGGTCCTCTGGAAGAGCAACCGGTGCTCTCAACCCTCTGAGCCATCTCTCCAGCCCCATATTTACAATTTTTAAGATAAAATATTTTAATTTAAAAAATACAAAATATTTTTAAAATCTCATATATGTGCGCTGCATTTACAAGAGGCTATTTTTAAGTACTCATTCATAGCAAAGGTGTATTTATGTGGACACATCATACCCCTTGGCATCCTAAATTAGGGTCTGACCAGATAATAATTTAGCCATATCACACTTTCACTGCCCAGTAAGCATGAATAAAAGTCAGTGAGCCTCCCCTTTAGCAGACACTATATGGGGATCCCAAATTTGGCTTCCTTACTGTAGGCAGAACTCACCCTTCTGTGAAGAACTCTGGCAAAGGCCAGGTCCGATGGGCATCATCCATGGGTGGCCAGTTGCCCCGGGGGTTGCCTGGCCGGCGGCCATGTTGAACTTGACGCTTCTGCTGCATTGCCTGGCTCACTCCTGCCACATAGCGTGCAAACTCTGGGTCTGAGCCCACTGTATTGAGACAAAGGAAAAAATCGGAATTTAAGGCCAAACTGACCTCGTCCTTTCTTCCCCTGAGGATGAGCTGGTTGCACACACAGCAGAGTGGAGAGAGCCTGGCAGGTAGCCATCCACTGTTTGGTTGCAGGCTCTGGCAGCTCCCTGAAGTGAGATGGAGCTTAGCGCATACAGCTCTGAAGCTGGGGTTGATACGTGTGGGGCTGTTCAGGTGTAATGTCAAAGATGAGTGTGAAGAGAGGACAGAGGCTGAAGCTTCTTGAGAAAGTCTTGCTGTGTGCCCACAAATGGACTATATAGCACAGACTGGCCTGGAATGCTCAGTGAACCCCTGACTCAGTCTCCCAAAGCTAACTGGTCTTTGGTTTTTCCAGACAGGGTTTCTCTGCATAACAGTTTTAGCTGTCCTGGAGCTTGCTCTGTAGACCAGACAGGCCTTGAACTCACAGAGATCCACCTGTCTCTGCCTCCTTGGGATTAAAGGCATGCACCACTCGGTCTGGTTCAAAGCTAAGTTTTTAACACAAATAGGAACTACTTAAAATTTTTTAAGGGGCTGGAACGATGACTGAGCAGTTAAGAGTACTCATTGCTCCTGCAGAAGGCCTGGGTTCAATTCCAAGAACCCACATGATGGTTCACTACCATCCATAATTCTCAGGCACTCATATGGTGCACATTCATACACATGAAAATCTAGGCTTGGCATGGTGACTCACACCGTTAATCCCAGCAATCAGAAGGCAGATGTAGGTAGAGCTCAGTGAGTTCAACGCCAGCCTAGTCTACAAAGTAAGTTCCAAACCAACCAAAGCTATAGAGACCCTTTTCAAAACAAAATAAACAAACAAACAAAAAAATCTAAAAATTATTTTTCAAAAATTTGTGTGTATACAGGGCTGGGAGAAATGGCTCATGGTTAAGAACATTTGTTGCTTCTGGAGATGACCTGGATTTGCTTCCAAGCACCCACATGATGGCTCACAGCCATCCATGACTCTAGTTCCAGGGACTCTTAAGCCCTCTTCCAACTTTTGCAGGCACCAGGCATGCACATGGTACACACACATATGTACAGGCAAACCATTCATGCACATAAAATTAGAAAATAAAATTTTAATGCGTGTATGTGTGCACCCTCTCTGGTGGGTGTCTGGAAGCTAGCCAATGGCGCTGGATCCTCAGGAGCTCTAGTTACAGATGTACAGAACTGCCAGACATGAATTTTGGGAGCTAAACTCAGGTGAGGAAGAGTAGCAGATGCTCAAGAGCCATCTCTATGGACTGACTTAAATTTTCAAATGTCTTGCCTCTATGAACTGCAGTATTTAGCAACTTAGAGAATCACATGATGATTTTTGACCAGCTGCATCATGGAACTTAGCAAAGCCAGAGAGTGGTTACAAATCACTGCCACTCAAGCTGAACTTTGAGTCAATTATTTTCTTGAGCATGGGGCATCAGACTTGCTTGTTTAGTGTAAAGACAATTATGACAAAGACCAAATTTCAGAATGCATTAAGATGTGGCAAGCCAGTCAGTGGTGGTGCACGCCTTTAATGCCAGCACTCGAGAGGCAGAGGCAGGTGGATCTCTGTGAGTCTGAGGCCAGCTTGGTCTACAAAGTAAGTTTCAGGACACCCAGAGATAAACAGTGAAACTCTGTCTTGAAAAAAACAAAACAAACAAATAAAAAAAAGATGTGGTTAAACATACTCTGCATAGAGCTGAACAATGCTGTGCAAGGTAGCAAACAAACCAAACCCAAACCAGAACAGAAGTATCTGAAGACGTGCCAACAAGAAGGTAACAGGTGAGGAAGGGATATGGTTCAGCTGAAGGTCTGCCTAACATGCATGAGGACCTGGGTTGCCTCTACAGAACAGAAGGAAAAACCCCAAAAGACAGGAACAGTAAGTGAAATGTGAACCCACCCTGCACATTGTGAACCTCCAGGGTGGCAGAGACTAGGGCATAATCCTGTTAAGATGCCTGTTCAGGAGAAGGAAAGGACCAGTGGGGGAGGGAGCAAAAGAGGTAGCTATGAGCAAAATGCAAAGGGACATAATGAGCCAGGTAAGTGGATGAGGCACACACCTTTAATACCAGCACTTGGGAGGCAGAAGCAAGCGGTTCTCTGAGTTTAAGACTAGCCTGGTCTACGATTGAGTTCTAGAACAGCCAGGGCCACACAAAAAAGAAAGTAAATAAATTTAAAAATTGAAAAGGGGAAAAAATCCTACTATTTTATATTGAGATGTTTGTTTTAAGAAATGCTAGTATCTTCCACCAAATTTCTTTTTTTCGTTTTGAAATAGGTTCTCACTAATAGTTCAGGTTGGCCTCAATCCAGAGATCTGCCTCTGCCTCCCCAGTGCTGGGATTAAAGGTTTGCACTATCACACCTATTTTAATTTCTCTTTAAAAAAATTTTTGTATGCTTGCTTCACCTTCATGTGTATCTGTGCACTACATGCACACAACACCCACACAGGCTAGAAGAGGAAAGTGAACCTGTGTCCTCTGCAAGAGCAGCTGGTACTCTTAACCACTAAGTCATCCTTCCAGGCCCAAGATCCCAAACTAAAAACCTACATGACTACAGAGTAAGTCTGAGAACAAGCTGGCAAATTAGTGAGACTCTGTTTCAAAAGAAAGATGGGCTGGGTATATGGCTCAGTGGTGAAGTGCTTGTTTACCATGTGAGAGGCCCCAGTACCAGAAAGAGTAAAACATAAAATAAAACAGGATTACAAAATTGGGGCTCACACTGAACCTTATAGAAGAGAAAGTGGGAAGTACACTTGAACGCATTGGCACAGGGAACCACTTCCTAAATATAAGACCAGCAGCACAGACAATGAGAGAAACAATTAATAAATGGGACCTCCTGAAATTAAAAAGCTTCTGTAAAGCAAAGGACACGGTCAACAAGACAAAATGACAGGCTGGAGAATGGGAAAAGATCTTCACTAACCCCACATCAGACAGAGGTCTGATCTCCAAAATATACAAAGAACTCAAGAAATTGGATACTAAAAGATCACAGAATCCAATAAAAAAATGGAATACAGACCTGGTACGGGAGAATTGTCTGTATTCTGTCAATTATATTTTAAATAAACGCTGATTGGCTGATAGCCAGGCAGGAAGTATAGGTGGGAAAACCAAACAGGAAGTAGAGGTGGGGCAATGAGAACAGGAGTATTCTGGGAAGAAGGAAGCTCTTTCCCCAGTCCTGCCCAGACCACCAAAGAAGCAGGATGCAACCTGCCCTGCTGAAAGAGGTACTGAGCCATGTGGCTAACATAGATAAGGATAATGGGCTATATAAGTTATAAGAGTAAGAAGCCTGAGCTAATGGGCCAATCAGTTTATATCTAACGTAGACTTCTGTGTGATTTTCTTTGGGGTTAAATGGCTGTGGGAACTGGGCAGGACAGAAACCCCAACAAGCAGGCCCTTATGTTACACAGACCTAAACAGAGAACTCCTAACAGAGGAATCTAAAATGGCTGAAAGACACTTAAGGAAATGTTCAACATCCTTAGTCATCAGAGAAATGCAAATCAAAACAACTCTGAGATTCCATCTTACCCCTGTAAGAATGGCCAAGATCAAAAACACTGATGACAACTTATGCTGGAGAGGTTGTGGGGAAAAGGGAACACTTCTGCACTGCTGGTGGGAATGCAAGCTGGTACAACCCCTCTGGATGTCAGTGTGGTGATTTCTCAGAAAACTAGGAAACAAGCTTCCTCAAGACCCAGTAATACCACTTTTGGGTATATATCCAAAGGATGCTCAATCGTGCCACAAGGACATGTGCTCAACTATGTTCATAGCAGCTTTGTTTGTCATAGCCAGAACCTGGAAACAACCTAAATGCCCCTTGATCAAAGAATGGATAAGAAAAATGTGGTACATTTACACAATGGAGTACTCCACAGCAAAAAAATGACAGCTTGAATTTTGCAGGAAAATGGATGGAGCTAGAAAACATTATTTTGAGTGAGGTAACCCAGACACAGAAAGACAATTATCACATGTACTCACTCATAGGTGGTTTTTAAACATAAAGCAAAGAAAACCAGCCTACAAACCACAATCCCAGACAATTTAGACAACAATGTGGACACTAAGAGAGACTTACATAGATCTAATCTACATGGGAAGTAGAAAGTATAAAAAGACAAGATCTCCTGAGTAAATTGGGAGCATGGGGACCTTGGGGGAGGATTGAACGGGGGAGGGGAGAAGTAGGGAGGGGAGCAGAGAAAAATGTAGAGCTCAATAAATATCAATTTAAAAAAATTGGGGCTTACCAGGCATTGGGGGTACACGCACCCATGCATACCTCTAACCCCAGCACTCAGAAGGCAGAGGCAGGCAGATCTCTGAGTTCAAGGCAGCCTCGTCTACAGAGCGAGTGCCAGGACAGCCAAGGACACAGAGAAACCCTGTTCCGAGAGAGAGAGAGAGAGAGAGAGAGAGAGAGAGAGAGAGAGAGAGAGAGGAAAGGACAGGGCAAAACAGGACAGGACAGGAGGGAAGGAGGGAGAGAAAGAGGGAGGGAGAAAGGAAGAAAGAAGAAAAAAGATCGAGGCTCTCAAGATGAATAAAGGTTCTCCCTTACTTTCTCAGCCACTTCCCCAATCTGCTTCCCATTCTTGCTATATCTCCTCTGCACTTGCTTCCACCAGACACGTACTTCCCTCCAGACAGTGAGAAGGTCCTAAGGACAGCTGAGGGGCAGGGACTGGTGCTTACTAGCAGAGCATACTAGTACATACAAGTACTGTACTTTCATAACAGTTAGGTTAGGCTGTGGGGTTAGGCCTCTAAGAATTCATCAGCAACTGTGTTGTATTTTTTTTAATGTGGTGAGCAGTGGGAAGGCCTCACCTACCTGCAGGATCAAAAGGCAAAATCTCTCCCAACATTCCAAAGACTCCATCACTTTGGTCACGGTTTGGCCAAGTGTTATTCCTAGGTCCCTGTGGCTTCTGTCCCAAAACTTCTGACATCACATTGTCCATATAGCTGCTCACTAGGCCCAAGCTGTACAAGTCAGAGCTGAGATCAGATATGCCAGGCCACTGACCAAGAGGAGACAGACCTGCTGCCATGGGAGGTGCTGGCTGCTGAGATGAGCCATGGACCCATTTCCCAGGTGCCCGAGGCTGGGGTGGAGTCTGCTGTGATCCAATGGGTTGGAGCAGGTGTTGGTAGTACTGGACCTGGGGCTGCTGTTGCTTTGGAGACTGCTGCTGAGGTGCCAGAGGTATGTGTGCTCCAGCCTGGGGTGGCCGTAATGGAGGGGCCATTGGCAGTGATGGCTGCTGTGGTTGAAGGGCTCCTGCCTTCTGTTCAGTCACCATGGCAGTGGCAGTAGAATTACGCCTTGTCACTAGTGGGGACCCCTGATGTGACTGGCCCATGTTAAAGCCTGAGAGAAAATCTATCACTTCCTGCATTTCCTGATCAGTGGGTAAGTTCATGCCCTTCTCGTCCTTGCCATCATCCCCGTGCAGGAAGTTCTCATGTCTCTCCAGGAGAAAACCATTGACCATTGGATTACTGGAATTCTGAGCCGACTGGGCAGGATCTGTAGTCCTAGGGAAGTTACCAATATTCAAAATGCTCTGTAACCGTGTGTCGATATTGCCTGGCATCTTAGCCTTCTCCTCTGAACACACAGCTGTGAAGACGTTTTTGGAATAGTGTGTGCTACTGGAAGTGGTGCATGACACTTTCTTGGTGAAACGAGATGTCAGTTTGGAGAAGGTCTTCTGCAGACCTGAGGACTTGCTTCCGTTTCCAGATGGCAGGTCAGCCTGGTTCCCAAAATCACAGATGTCTCTTTGCAGCTGGATTTGTATACAGGGTAAAGCTTGTTCCCTATATGAACAAGAGAAAAAGAAAAGAGAACATCTCAAGTTGAAGAACAAAAGCCTCTTTTGTGTTGATTACTAACTAGCATGATGATGGCTACCACTGATTACTAACTACTATGATGATGGTTACCACTGATTACTAACTAGCATGATGATGGCTACCACTAATTACTAACTACTATGATGATGGGCACTACTAATTACTAACTACTATGATGATGGTTACTACTGATTACTAACTACTATGATGATAGGTACTCTTGATTACTAACTACTATGATGATGGTTACTACTGATTACTAACTACTATGATGATGGGTACTACTGATTACTAGCTACTATAATGATGGGTCTACTGATTACTAACTACTATGATGATTACTAGCTACTATGATGATGGTTACTACTGATTACTAACTACTATGATGATGGTTACTACTGATTACTAATTACTTGATGATGGGTACTGCTGATTACTAACTACTATGATGATGGTTACTACTGATTACTAACTACTATGATGATGGGTACTGCTGATTACTAACTACTATGATGATGGTTACTACTGATTACTAACTACTATGATGATGGGTACTGCTGATTACTAACTACTATGATGATGGTTACTACTGATTACTAACTACTATGATGATGGTTACTACTGATTACTAACTACTATGATGATGGTTACTACTGATTACTAACTACTATGATGATGGTTACTACTGATTACTAACTACTATGATGATGGTTACTACTGATTACTAACTACTATGATGATGGTTACTACTGATTACTAACTACTATGATGATGGTTACTCCCGATTACTAATTACTATGATGATGGGCACTACTGATTACTAACTACTATGATGATGGTTACTACTGATTACTAGCTACTATGATGATGGTTAGTACTGATTACTAACTAGCATGATGATGTCTGAAGCCCCAACACCATAGAGTGAGCAAGTAAGCTACAGGGAGAGACACGGAGGAAAGAGTGGAGAAGAGCCAAGAATGTGCTTGACTTTGAGAAAAAGACCTTTCTGGTGATGTCCTGAATATTTTTTTTTTTTTTTGAGACATGGTTTCTCTGTGAAACAGTCCTTATAGCACCTGCACTATGGGATGGTACGTGAGCCGGGAACTAAGCTGAAGCCTTAAAAACACATGCACACACAGACAGAGACAAGGGGACATGGGTCATCCTTGATACAAGACTGCCAAGTTTACCATGCTCAGGGGAAGCTTATATAGGGATCCTTAGCTGATAGCCACGCCCAGCTCTCAGGATCTTTCAGCTGCAGGCCTCATCAGAACCCACTCTGCTGCCATCAAGGTCTCATGCTCGATGCAGCTACAGGCAGAGGTGTTTTGCTAAGTTCACTCCAGCAGGCAAAGGGTCTGAGGCAGGCAAAGAAAGTCAAGGGGCCAGGGATCTGCAGCTCCTAAGTTCTGGCTGTCCTGGAACTCACAGAGATCCACCTGCCTCTGCCTCTGAGTGCTGGGATTAAAGGCATGTGCTGGGGCTGGAGAGATGGCTCAGTGGTTAAGTGCATTGCCTGCTCTTTCAAAGGTCCTGAATTCAATTCCCAGGAACCACATGGTGGCTCACAACCATCTGTAATGAGGTCTGGTGCCCTCTTCTGACCTTCAGGCATACATGCAGACAGAATATTGTATACATAATAAATAAATATTTAAAAAAAAAATAAAGGCATGTGCCAGCACCACTTAGCTTGGTTGGTTATTTGTTTATTTTTTTAAATCAACCTGGCATTAAGCTAGTTATCTGAGAATTAGAACCTCCATTGATGGGCAATGCTATAGGTAAGACTATGAGCATTTTCTTGATCTTTGATTAATGAGGGAGATCCCAGCCCACTATGGGCAGTGCCACCCCTGGGCAAGTGGTCCTGGGATGTATAAGAAAGCAGCTTTGCAAGCCAGATAAATCAAGCCAGTAAGCAGCATTCCTCCTCAGTCTCTGCTTCACTTCCTGCCTCCAGGCTCCTGCCTTGGCTTCCTTAGATGATGGACTTTATAATCTGTAGCCAAATAAACTCTTTCCTCCCCTAGTTGATTTTGGTCATGCATGGTCTTCATCACAGCAAAAGAAGGTAAACTAGGGCAGGTGGGTGTACTGGATTCATCTGCTTTATATATAAATAAATGAATACCCAGTGTCTAACACAAGGCTGTGAAATGGTAATATCTGGAGCTGGAGTGAAACCTACGTATAGCACACAAGAGCACCCCCTGGCTAGTGTGGAGGTGCAACTGGCAGATTCAGCAGAAAAACAATGAACAAATGCAAATAGTACGAGGCTGGGGTGGGGTGGGGGTGGGGGTTAGGGTCACTATGTATTGATGCTGTTACTTCCAAGGATTTTTTTTTTTTTTGTTTTCAAGACAGGGTTTCTCTGTGTAGCTTTGGAGCCTGTGCTGGAACTAACTCGCTCTGTAGACCAGGCTGGTCTCAAACTCACAGAGAATCACTTGTCTCTGTCTCCTAAGTGCTGGGATTAAAGGCATGAGCACCAACGCACAGCACTTCGAAGAATTTCTGAGTACTCTTTCTTTCCTT
>PVIU01018188.1:0-39690 GCA_004026605.1 Ondatra zibethicus
AAAAGTTATAGAAATCATTAATATTTCATATTTTCCAGGTTTTATATAACTGATAAAACTGAGGACTATTGTATTAGAAATATTTTATTCATAAATAGAATTATTGATTTGCATTTCTTTTCTTAACACTGTTTATAGGAACAAAAAAATCTAAAAATCAAACATCATCTCAAATCAAAAATTTCTGAAATATATCTCTAGATACATGCGAGGGCATGTATTAAAATTAAAGATCATCAATTACTAGCTTAAATGTGGCTCTGAGTATAATTATGGAATAGATACAGAATATGCTCATTTATATTCTCTGATAATGATTGGGGCAATTGGCATAGTCTTGGTTTCACATAGCAGTGCATACCCAATCTGTATTTTATTTGTCTGTTTTAGATTATCATTTGGGGTGATAAGTATATTATTTGTATTTAATTTAATTTGTGGGAGCCATTTTAGAATTACTACTTACTTTCTATGTATCTCAGTGTACACTCCTCTAATCTAATTAGACCTTCTTTTCTGTGATAGTTTGAATGAACTTGGTCTCCATAGCCTCATACGGAGTGGCACCATTAGGAGGTTGGAGTGGGTATAGCCTTGTTAGAGGATGTTGGACTAAAAGTATTTTGCATTTTGATATTTTTATAAACTTATAGGGACCAGGGAGTGGAAAGTGGTTGTTTGAATGTAATTGGGTCCCATAATCTCATAGGGAGTTGATATGGGATGTCCTTCTGTAAATATGTTGCTTTTATTGATTGATGAATAAAGCTGTTTTGGCAAATGGCTTAGCAGAGTAAAGCCAGGCAAGAAATCTGAACAGAGATATATAGAGAGAGTAGGCTGAGTCAGGGAGACACCATAAACCTGCCGAAGGAGAAAGACACCGGAATGCCAGAATCTTACCATTAGGCTACAGCCTCGTGGTAATACACAGATTGATAGAAGTGGGTTAATTTAAGATGTAAGAAGAGTCAGTTAATAAGAAGCCTGAGCTAATAAACCAAGCAGTGTTGTAATTAATACAGTTTCTGTGGGATTATTTGGGTCTGGGCGGCCAGGAACAAACAAGCAGTCTCTGCCTACAGGGAGTGGCACTATTAGGAGGTCTCTAACAATGTATAAGCTTGTTAGAGGAATTGTGTCACTGTGGGGACAGGCTTTGAGGTTTCATATGCTCAGGATACTGCCCAGTGTCTCAGTAGACTTCCTGTTGCTTGCAAGATGTAGGACTTTCAACTTCTACTTCAGCATGACATCTGTCTACATTGCACCATGCTCCACATCATGAGAAAAATGGACTACACCTCTGAAACTGTAATCAAGCTACCCCAATTAAATGTTTTCTTTTTAAGAGTTGCTGTGGTCATTGTGTCTCTTCACAGCAATAGTAACCCTAACTAAGACACTTTCTTACCGTGTTATATGAATTGCCAGAATAAACAGTTTTCTACCTCTGCCTTTTCATAATTTGTCCATGGTAATGTAATATTTCAGTTGCTTAAGAATAATGTTTGGATACCCAGAACTTAGCCTGGTGCTTGGTTGTGGAACTCATTATCTGGCTGCGGAGCCTCCATGAGACCAAAGTCGGTCCTCCATATATGGGAGACAGTAGCGAAGCTTGGACTTTCTGTGAGGCACCTGGCAGTAGGACCAGGATCTATCTCTGGTTCATGAGCTAACTTATTGGAACCCATTCCCCATGGTGGAATTCCATGCTTGGGCTTAAAGCAGTGGGGAGGGCCTTGGCCCTGACCCAAGTTAATATGCCAGATTTTGTTGCCTTCCCATGAGAACCTTTACCAGTTGGGAGGAGTGGTTTGGGGTGGGCTGGGAGGAAAGTGGGAGATGCAGGAGGAGGTTTGGGAGGATAATTGTGGATAGAATGTAAAGTAAATTTAAATGGAAAAAGAATAATGTTTGGTCAGGATTATAAGCTAGACTGAAATGTTTAAAAGAAGACAAACAGTAATAAGTGTTTTTAAAAATCTCTAATTGCAATATAATCATAAAACATAAGCTTTAAAGTGCTAAATTAGAAAAACAAATAAAGAGGCTAAATACAAGAATAGAAAAGATGTTGGTCCAAATTTCACAACCTCTCCTATTTGTGCTGTATTTATTTTTCCTACCACTTACTTTCTACTGCTTAAAACACTCTATAGTAATAACGACAGTTGTAGTAATGGTCATAGTAATTGCTACTATTAATAAACATACTTTTAATATATGTTCCACAATATATACATAGATACTTCTAATTTCAATGTATATATTACTGTCCCTTGATTATAAATAAAAAGAAAACCAAGCATATAGAGTAGACATATTGCTTAAGTCTCAATTTTCTCAATGTCAAATTTTCAGATTTGTAATTATGAACCAGGAGTGTTTTATTCACAATGTGTTTCTAATCACTTTGCCTTGAGGACATTAAACATCCTTCTGACTTTTCTAATTTTTTCTCCTATTTCTGAAAGATTTTGTTTGTTTTAGATTACTGATTAGAAAAACAATGCCATAAAACAAAGCTAGAGGCAAAAAGAGAAAAAATCATCAAAACATATCAAATATATTGCTTTAGTAAAATTCTAAATTATGAAAATATAGTTCATGGAAATTTCACAGATTATGATTTCTTACATATTTATAAGACTTGCAGGCCTCTCTCTGCTATTCTTTACATATATATGAATATACGTACATATGCATGTCTTAAATATGTTTTATATGCTTAGAAAAATAGCAGATGCTAGATTCAGTGGGCCTAATATAAAGGGAAGAATATTTAATTGCAAATTTGAAGACATAGTCACATTCACATTTTTTCTTTTGCTTCTCAGGAGGTTTGAGTCTGATCCACTGATTTATATTTCTTTTTCTAAGTTTATAAAAATATTTATTAAAGGTATAATGTGCTATTTGGGGAGAGCATGTCAGGCTAGTTGAGACATTAGTTTATGGCAGATAGGTACTGCTTGTCAAAACTGAAAGGAGTTAATGAGATTTGTATTCTGCCAAAAAATCCAAATTTCAATTTCATTCATAAAAGTTCAGTTGCAAATGCAGATATTTTACCCATATGACACAGAAGTTAATCTTTAAGGCTAACAGAGAGAAGATTAAAAATTCTAGCTATCATCTCTGAGCACATTCTAAACAATAGGCATTATTATTGGATCAAAATGGTATCTTTTATGGGAGAATTAGAATAGCCATTGAATAGGCTAGGAACTATTTATATACATTAGAGAAAAATAAGCTATCAATAATTCAGTTTAAAAGAGATAATCATATAAATACCGTGGGATAACTGACTGTGACATTTGGAAAGAGGTAATAATAGAACAGGAAGGGTTAAATAGTATGGGTAGGCATGGTAGAGTATAGAGTATGGGGAAGGTTATGTAAAACTAAACACTTTTTGAAAATGTCATATAGAAGCATACTATTGTGTAAACTTTTTACGGTATATAAATATACATATGCATATATGTATAAATACATGTATGCATACATATACATACACTTATATACATGTATGCATATTCATATATAAAAGTGTAAATGGCCTTACCCCTTGGTGGGGGGCAATGTCTCTTGTAGATATTATAGATTATCAAATAAAAAGCCCAGTGCCAGGTATAAGCTATTGCTTTTTGAGTTGTTATTTAATTGGGTCGCATAGACCACCCCAAATGTAGCAGGCTAATTTTAACACTACTGACTACTTTCACAAATTTTATAAAAGACTGTTTGCTGAAAATACCACATGTTTGATTCATGGGACATGGAAAAATGAAGCTGGTACTCACTTGGAAACTCCATCTCTACTGGATAGCTTTCATAGTGCTGGAAGATTCTAGGTACACTACCAGAGGAGAAAAGTAACCAAAAATCTTACCCAGCTTTTGAGCCCAGCGAACTACAATAACATCTAACATGATAAGACATGACCATTTTTGCAACCAGTGGTATAAATGTTTTGAGAGTAATCAGCTAGTTTTGGTTATATTTAAAGCTCACTCCACACCTGGATCCTCATAACTTGTAATGTTAATTGTGGGTGGGGAATTCATCATTTTCCATATTATAAGCCATAAGGGTAAAAGTAATATCATTATTCTGCTTAGTGGACATAGAATTAAACTACCTCTTATCTTTATACTCATAAATTTGTGAATATTGTCTAAAATATGCAAAAGATTAAAAGTCAGACAAAATACCAGCATAGACAGGAGAAAGGCTCATTAAGACCAGTATTCCAAAGCCTCAGAGAAACCCTGTCTCAAAAAACCAAAAAAAAGTCCTACCAGTAGTGGAGAAACAATTGGCAACTGATGGCTCTTGTGATGGAGAGAGTCAGTTTTCCTCAAACGTGCAGAACCAGAGGGGAACTACCCATACTCTAGTAAATGATTCTACACCTATGCATATAAAGTCAGTATTAAGTAAACTCAGTGGGTTTGAAACAAAATTAGCATGAATTTAAGAGAAAATAGTCTGAATGAGATTGAGGAGAAATTTGAGGGGAGGGGGAAGGGATTAGATTTGATCAAAATCCATTATATGCATGTATAAAACTTTCAAACAATAAAAACAATTTAATAAAATGTCTTCAAATACTTCTGAAAATAGAGTATTATTTTGAGACTGAGATAGCAAAGCACTATGTCACAATTCTAGAAGCAAAAAAGTAGCTGCCTTCTTTGTTCTTGGATGGGCTAAACTAAACAATCTTTCTTGAGGTTGCCCCTATTCCAGCTCTGTCATTGTTGATTCTGTTTTCATCCTTTTAAGCAACCATGCAACAGCTCCTTTTTGAGAAACTACTATGATTCAATCAAGAAGTTAGTGGAGAGGATTTTGAAATGGCACAAAATCAAGTAGGATATTGTCTTTCTTTATCTAGTTCATGGATTAATGAACATACCACTCATAAATACGTCCATTCTAGTAACAAATTCTCTAATTTGTAGCCATAGATATTTGCTTGTATGAGAATTTTAAAACTATCATATTGCAATGAGTCAATAGCCTATTAGTTTTTCCTCTAAAGTAATGTTTCACTGGGACTTAAATCAATTGCCATCTTACATTCAATAACCCTTGGTTCTTTGATAATTTTCCGCCCCCATGTGCTGATGAGTTTTTATCAATTTGACACAAGCCAATGTCACCACAGGAAAATGTACCTCAATTGAAAAAAAATTCTCCATCAGATTGGCCTATAGGCTAGTCTGTGGGGACATTTTCTTTATTAGTAAATGATGTAGGAAGGCCCAGTCCTCTGTGGAATACATTACCTCAAGTTGGTTGGTTCTAGGTTGTATTAGAAAAAAACAAGTATCAGGCTCTGTCATCTACAATTGTAACCTGCCTGTAAGATATGTTGGTATAATCGTGGTACAAATGGAGAAATAACCAACTACTCTTCAATTGTTTTAAAGACAAATTCCATTATAGAGAACCCATGCCTGACATGGCTTTGGTGACCAAAAACTTGAGATTGGGTAGAATCATGGGTCTAGAGGGAAACGAAAAACTTTGTTGTACTAGAGAAACATAGCGATAGGATAACTCATAATAATAGTCTGCTATACTCATAGATAGGTTCCTCAATCAGCCATCAACTGAAGCTTTCTCTTGCAATAGATGGAAGCTAACAGAGACCCCCAGCTGAATAATATGTAAAAAGTGAAAAAAATGGGAACACACAGTCCTAAATGGGATGTCTTCATCTAACCTCTCCCAGGGCTCAGAATGATATTTAGAAGATGAAGCAAAAAGATTATTAAAGCCAGAGGGAAAGGATGACTCCAAGGAAACAGTATCTTCCAGACACGACAGGGCTAATGCATACATGAACTCACAAATACTGGAGCAACATGAACACAGTCTGCACAGATTCAAGTCAGAAGGGGTCTTTGTACTGAAAGGGAAGTAGACACTGACTTTTATGCCTAGCCAAGCAGCCGTCTACAATTGACATCTATTTGTAAAGGAAAATTTGTGCTTTCCAATGGAGTCTTACTGGGTTTATTAAATACATTTGAGTAAGCTCTATGCCAAGCATATTTAATGCTGAGGCCAACATAAACAACTCAATGGTGGTTTTGTAGACCTTTTGTCTTAGATTGCTTTGTTTGGGAATTTTTGTCCTATTGGACATTTCCCTGTATATTATGTTTTCTGAATTTGTGTTTTGTGGGTTTGGTTTGTGTGTGTTTCTTCTGATTTTTTACATTTTTGTTTGTTGTTATTGTTTGTTGCTCCCCGAGGAAAGAGAGAAAGGGCATGGAATTTGGTGTGTGTGGATATGAGAAGGATTTAGGAAGAGTTGGGGGAAGGAAATTGTGATCAGAATAGATTGTATAAAAAATACTTTTTTTCAAAAAAAAAAAGAAAGTTGAGGAAGCCATGGAGCATTCTAGTAAATAATATTCTTCTATGTTTTCTGTTTAAGTTCCTGCCTCAAGATTCCTGCTTTTGCTTACTCTAATGATGGGTTGTAATCTGTTATCCAAGTAAACCTTTTTCCTCAAGTTGCTTTGATCACAGAAACACAGCAATAAAAAACAAACCAAGATATCATTGTTTTACCTTGATTCATGAAAAGCCTAAGAAACATAAAGAGACATTATAATCAAAGTAGAAAAATGCAAGTGTCCTCCAAAGTATGATTTTTTTGGTAAAATATGTTTAAACTCTTTGTATTTTTTTAGATTTGATCACATCTGTCTTTCATTTGTATAAGATACTTGATATATTTTACTTGCATTAAATAACAAACACATTCTCATTTAGGCAGAAAAATATTCTTGTCTGTAAAAATGCCTCCTTTTAACTTGTTACTGACTACAATATTTGCAGTAAATAGACTATTGTTAATTCTGATTAATTTAAAATGCAGGTAACTATAAAAGTTGATCTCTAAATTAAGTAAATTAAGCAAATTATTTCCTCTTTTATTTGAATAAAAGGTATATAAAAGATAGCAAGAAGATCCACAGTTGCTTAACAGATACTATTGAATGCACTTGAATGGCATTTTGTTTCATTTTGAACTCTATCAAAATGCCTAGAATTAAGACACCAAATAATATATATCCTTGAATCATTTCTACAAGCATAGAATGCTTAGGGACTCAAAAGTAATTTCCTTTGGAATATTTACCATAATGCTGGGGAGGAACGAGAAAGGTTGATTGTTGAGTACTACGTTGTAGTTAGATAATGAATAAAAGTTATATTGTGCTATCACACAGTAGGGTCACTAAAAATAGCAATTATGTATTGTAAATCACAAAAAATTAGAGAAAAGGATTTGTAATAGTTTTGCTGAAAAAATATGATAAATGGGCAGATAGGTATGCGTAGCCTGATTACAGGATATTTACAAATCTGAAACATGCACACACACATATGTAGCTATAGATTTGTATGTATATAAAATCTCTATTGTGATAGCAACATAAATTTCATTTAATACAAGTTGGAGCACTATGTTTAGCAGTTAGAAGCACGACTCAGTGAAGAGATTCAGGGCACAACTTGATGGTCAGAAGACTATGTATCTAGGAATGATGATGCTGGTTATGTAGTCCTCCAGATTTTTCAGTTAAAGGTTAGTCTTTCAAGGTCAAGAAAAATGCTGAAATATGACAGTTTCTTACTTGGACACAGATGGTATGACTGAAAGAGCCAGAATTTGTGAGCATGTTGTGCTTTCTTTATGGAAAACACTTTTAAAAACGTTTTCAAAAGATAGCTTATTTTCTTCTCTTCTGAATTTGACCCATGAATAACATGAACTGCTATTTATTAGAATATTTGTTTAGAAGAGTCAAACAAAAGCTGTTTGTTGAAATTTTTTAAATACTACATTCAGCTTTTTTGAACAGGCAAGACCACTCTGTTTAACAGATGGTTCAGCAGTTGTAAGAAAATTATTCACAACCCAAAAGCAGCATAAACAATCACTTGAAAACACTGTTTGTTCTCAATTTACATATTTTAGAAGATAAAATGATTCTGTTTTGTCTTCCTCTCTTACTATGTCTTTGAGTAGACAATGCATTCTTTTTATTTGAACATAGACAAGAAAATCTAACCTCCTGATGGACACTGTATTCATGTCACTCTTACAAGGACTTTTTAAGGACTGTGAACACATTGACAATAATTGTGAAGTTTGAGTCAAATTGAGCTTTATTTAATGATATTCAAGTAACAAATATGAAGATGGAAACTAGTTTAAGTTTAAAATAGTTTAGTTTATTTTTCTATTACAAAGTTCCGTGACACATTCTGTGCTTGTGTGTGTTGTGGGAGAGAACAATCAAGTCATCCAGTAAGTAAGTCAATGGAAAAATTAATTTAAATGAAATCTTCTAGACTAGTTTCCATTGTTGTGATAAACATCATGACCAAAACTAGTTTGGGTGAAGGGAAGGGTATGTTTGGCTTCATAATCTATAAATAGCAAGACAGACACTTGAGACAAGAACCTGGAGATAGAAACTGAAGAAGAGACCATGAGGAACACTGACTACTGCTTGTTTTTCCCTGACTTGCTTAGTTGGTTGCTTTTCTTTTACAGTGCAGGCTCACCTGGCCAGGTATGGAGACAATATTATTTGGCTGGGCCCTCTTACATCATTTAGCAAGCCAGAAAATATCCCACAAATATGTTTTCAGGCCATTCTGATGGAGAAACTTCATCAATTTTGGTTCTTTATCCCATTTACATCTAGTTTTGTGTCAAGTTTACAGTGACCAACCAACTATGATGGACACAACTATAGTTTTTTGTTTTTAATCTTTTACTCTTTGGGCTTTCAGGGGCCCTGCCACTCAGCTCCCAAATAAATCATGTGAAGACTTATTCTTTCTTACCAATGCCTGGCCTTAGTTTGTCTTCCTTCTAGCCAGTTTTTCTTAAATTGTCCCATCTAACTTTTGCCTCTGCCCTTTTTCCTTTGCTTACTACTGTATATTTTACTTTCACTATTACTCTGTGATTGGCTGGGTGGCTGGGTGGCTGGGTGGCTGGCCCCTGATCAGAAAGTAGAAATAAAGTAAACAGAGAATGCACTTCTTTAATTCAAAACAAGAAGTAGACAATTTCAAAATGACCATTCTATTGAAAGTTTTAGACATGGGATTTAAAGAGGAGATGATGAAGTAAATCAGCCTAGATATTTTTAAGATGCTCTAACTTTAAAATAAAAGTCAAAAATGTCTCCTAGCAGCTGTCCTTTGCTTATCAACGTTCAAAGTATTCAGAATGAACACAATGCTATTTAGGATCCAGACTCCTTGTGTATTTTCCATGTTATGTGACTTTTTATTTTATATTCCTTTTGCTCTCTCTTTTAAGACTTTACCTTATTATTTTTAATCTATTTCTTTCTATGACTGCCTATACCCATATTCTTCCTTTCTCAAGCCTATGCACATTGTAAAACAAATAAAACTTGTTTAGAGATTCTTTTCCAATCTGGACCTCTTTTACGGCTTATCTTTTAGCTTTTTTGTGACCTTGTGAGCAAACTTTAAACTGCTCAGCTATAGCTAGGTCCCCCACGTGGCTATGTTGGCTGGCACTGCCCTTCTCACAGGTCATGAAATTTAAGCCTAAAGCTCACAGCCCAGCCTCAGAGATGTGTGACCAGGAAGTGCATTAGACCCTTTAGAGTCCTAGAATGCAGCAAGGAGTTAAAAAACAAAAAAAAACTCTAGGACTTGTTGTAAGGCAGAAACTCTTAATGGAGGCATATCTTTTTATTTTATTTACAAGCTTTATCAGGCCATATGGAAATTCGAGAACCTCGCATTGGGATGGCAAATTATATTTTTTAATTCTTTTAATTCTTTTTACCCTTTTGGTGCCAGCCACACAAATCCACAATACAATAATCACACAGAGGTTTATTCTTTCTTATGAATGACTGCCAATAGCTTGACTTGTTTCTAACCTATTTTTCTTAACTTAAGTTATCCTGTCTACTTTTTGCCTCTGAGTTTCTGTCTTTTTCTCTTTCTTTATACCTTTTTTTCTTCTTATTCCATGGCTTGCTGTGTAGCTGGGTGGTTGGCTTCTTGTGTCTTCCTCCCCTCCTTTACACATTCCTTCCTCACCTTCCCAGATTTCTCCTCCTATTTATTCTCTCTGCCTGCCAGCCCTGCCTATCCTTTCTCCTGCCTAGCTATTGACTGTTCAGCTCTTTATTAGACCAATCAGGTAGTAGACAGGCAAAGTAACACAGCTTCACAGAGTTAAATAAATGCAACATAAAGGAATGCAACACATCTTTGCATCATTAAACAAATGTTCCACAGCATAAACAAAATAAACACAATACACAGCACCATTTTCACTCTAATTTAGATGGAAATTATAAAACTTTCAATAGAATGGCCATTTTGAAATTAGCTACTTCTTGTTTTGAATGAAAGATGTACATTCTCTGACTCTCATTTAAGTAGAAACTTGTGTTTCTAGGTACAATTACCTGACTTGAATAAAATATTCAAGCTTATTTGAGATATGTAAGTAGATTTCCTTTGAGTTCTCATTGCTTTGTGACCTTTCTGTTTTCATCAAATGACTTTTATTTTGGAAAAATTGCTAGTGTCATAGACATAGAATTATTTTGTCTTAAGCAAACTAGCCAATATTTAAATGACCCAGTTACAATATTTTATGTTATTCCCATAATTTGCTATTTAGATTTTTTAACTTTTGTTTGTTTATTTTTTTTTTTGAGACAGGGTTTCTCTATAGTATTGGAGCCTGACCTGAAACTCACTTTGTAGCTCAGGCCGGCCTTGAACTCACAGAGTTCTCTCTCTGCCTCTTGAGTGCTGGCGATGATTTATTTATTTTTATTTTAAATACATTGATGTTTTGCCTGCATATCTGTGTAAGGGTGTCAGATCCCCTGGAACAGGAACTACAGACAGTTATGAGCTGCCATGCGGGTTCTGGAAATTGAATCTGGGTCCTCTGGAAGAGCTGCTACTCTTTTTAACTGCTGAGCCATCTCTCCAGCCCCTACTTTTTTAACTTTAAAAAAGTAAATGCTTCTTATGAATTGGACTAGAGTATGTAGATTCACCCCAAACTTAAAGATACTGCACATTTATATTACCTCAAGAAGAATCATAGACATGTAGATGATGAACTTGGTTTGTTGTTTTGTAGCAGGATTTTACACTGTAACTCAAGCTAGACTTGAAATCACTCAACCTCTTGCCTTAGCCTCCTTACTGTTAGACTCATAGGGCCACCACACAAAATTCTTACATGCATCTTAAAAGGTAATTATAAAAAATAACTATCTTAAAAGATTTCAATATAGCTTAGTCCAGTGCATTATCTTCCACCAAGATCTTATTGACATTATTTTCAACATAGAAAAGAAATACAGATTATGTTATTCAGTAAAAGAATAGAAGTCTCTAAACCTTCAACGTGTCTATTTCTTTAAAAAGCTAGAAAAAAATCCAACATTTTGCAACTTTGACTCTTAATTTCATTTTCATTTTGGAGGAAAGAAATATCCAAAATAACTTAGTGATAAGTTTAAATCAAAATCTCCTTTCAAATATCTAGAAGAGAAAATGGTGGGGATTTAGTCTCTGTAGCTAAATTATGCTTTCAGTCTCTTTCACTTGGAGGAACATCTGCTTGATTAATTGATTCAGTAATATTATTTCCTGAAAAAGTCAGACCTCTCAATCACTTTAGTGAAGAGGACTACTGTAACACACACATTCTACTTTATAGGAGATCATATTTACATATGTTGTCTATCAAGAGTACCAGAAATGTCTCTTTCTAATAGATACTGCATAGGGATAACAAAATCATGCTTTCACATCTCCAAAGGTAAGCATTCATGTTAATTCCCATGCTGACACTGCAATTGCTATTTGTGTCAGCAGTGTACCAAGTGAACTATGCTCAGCAAAAGAAAGGCATATTTTCCTGCCAAATCAATGCCAGGAATTGTGTTTTACATCTCTCCCAAACTGGTGTTTGGGGAGAAGAGTTATAGAAGCTATCAATCACTAGTAGCAGCCACCAGATCAAATTGATTCTGATAGTTAAAACTACCTTATGTATTGCAGGCCTGTGAACATTGTGCTGTTTTCCAAAGTGTCTGTAGTTTAGGTATTTTCTCTCCTATATTTCCAGTGTAAGATGCTACAGTAACCTATTGATTTTTTTACAAGCCAAAACTCTTTGCTCAGGTATTTCCTATGTAACTGGTAATTGGTGCTTTGGATCCCAGTCATAAAAAAGTCCACAGGTTTAACAAAGAAACAAAAACAAAACAACACAGACCCAGAAAGTAGCTCTATATCTTCTCATGTAAGAACCTGAATCTTATATAATATTCCTCCGATAATATTAAGAAAAAAATCTATTCTGTTTTGTTTCCTTGTTCTTACTAAAAGAAAAATTAAGTGGGGTATTGACATAGTAGGAAAAACATCATCGTTTTTCATGCTTAAACATCACGCTTATCCCATGGTTGCTATCTAGTTCAGTGCCCTTAAACAGGAGAGTGATATAACTCTTCAGAGCCTCAGATTTCTTCCCCTTCAGATACGAACAAAACCAGGAAGGTTGAAACAGTCATGAATTACCCTAAATAAAATGTAACATTGTCAATATTACTTTGAAAACACTATGCAGGACACATTGTGATTTCCTTGTCAAACTTAAATAAGCTCTGCATTCATTTTTCATTTTGTTTATTTTCCCCTATTATGATAAAAGTACTAATATAATATCTTGAATTCTATTCTTTCTTTCCAATGAAGTTATAATTCCATAAAAGTTTGCATTTTGTAGGGGTTCATTACTATGCTTAGAGTTGAAACTGTTATTCTCTAAGAACCAAGCCTGTCTTCTCAAAAATATCTTACGAAATAAAGCAATGGAAAGAACTATATTCTAAGCTTTTTGCTAGAATGGAATTCAATTTTCTGAAGACTTGGAACATTTTTCTTCTGCTGTTTCTGTTCCACTCAAATCGGCAAATTCCTGAGGGAGATGGCATTCTGCTATATTGCTTGACTTGCTCCAGTCTCCACTGAAAAAGACTCATGAAATGTCAGCAGTAGGAGCCTCCTTTTGCAGGATAAGCAGGTATGAGGCTCCAACACATTCAAACTCTTTTTTTTGATGTGCTGAATCTCTCAGAATGTCTAATTAATGACATCAAGCAGTTGGTATTTAAGAAGCTAGAGAAGTAAAGGATCTGTAAGGAAAGAACTGAGCTACAAATAGATTCAGAGATGTCTTTACTCATTGTTCATCCTCTAGATTAGTTGAATCCAAAATAATCTGCCTAACATTAACCATAGGCAGACTATTTCATTATTCATTCATTAATAATTTCATACAAATTTAATATACTTTGATAGTATATTTTTATGTACTTAGAACTTTTGGCATGACTTTAATAATGAATATTCTGGAAAGAAGGAAGCTCTTTCCGCAGTCTTGCCCAGATCATGGAAGAAGCAGGATGTGTCCTGCCCCACTGAAAAAAGTACTGAGTCATGTGGCTAACATAGATAAGGATGATGGGTTAATATATGTTATAAGAGCTAATACAAAGCCTGAGCTAATGGGCCAATCAGTTTATAACCTAATGTAGACTCTCTGTGTGATTTTCTTTGGGGGTTTACTGGCTGCAGGAACTGAGCAGGACAGACACCCCAACAAAGCAGGCTCCTCATGTTATAGAATGGCACCCAACATGGAGTGCCACTCTGTAGGAAGAGGAGGTGGGCTGCATCCCACCGCCAGGCTAGCTTACACCCAAAATATCCACACAGAAACTGTATTAATTAAATTACTGCCTGGCACATTAGCTCTAGCCTCTTATTGGCTAACTTTCACATCTTGATTAACCCATTTCTATTAAATCTGTGTATCACCACGTGACTGTGGCTTACTGGCAAGATTCTAACCTACATCTGTCTCAGGCAGGAGATTCATGGTGTCTGCCTGTCCCAGAATTCTGTTCTGTCTCCCCCACCTATCTAAGTGCTGCCCTATCAAAAGGCCAAGGCAGTTTCTGTATTCAACCAATGAAAGCAACATATAATCAGAAGGACGTCCTACACCATTTCCCCTTTTCTGTTTAAACAAAAAGGAAGGCTTTAACAGGGCTGGTGAACAGAACATAGATGCTATAAAAACAAAGATGGTGAATTATTGGTATGGAATGTTTAAGCCTAAATGGGAACTGAGGTATGAGGAATGCCCCGAGAGGGAGGGTTAGCCAAAACTAAGGATTCGTGAAAATGCTAAATGTAAATATTACTTTATAAATTAGGGGCTAGAGAGATAAATGAGTGATTCAATTTTTGCTGCTCCTCTAGAGAACTAGTGTTTGGTTTTGAGCACCCTAGTTGTGTGGCTCACAACTGCCTGTAACTCAAGCTTCAGAGGATCTGACACTCTCCTGTCCCTCCTCAAGTACCTGCACAATCATGTGCATGCATGCACAGACACACACACTCATACACATGAATCTAAATTTTGAATCATTCAAGAAAAAACTGTTGAAGGGAGATTTCTTGCATATCTGGATTGTAATACTCTTCAAAGCCCAGGGTCATTAAACAGAAATCTGGTGTTAAGTGTGCAATATATCCTGAATTATATCAGGTCAAGGAGGCCTTAGAGTTCTCTAAAATAATACCTCTTGCTATTCTCATTGATTAACCACCACAGTTAGTTGTTAAGGTGCAACTGCATCCTTATAAACTATTCAGCACATAATTTGGTTGTAATATAAAGAATAATGAAGCTAGAATTGATAGGGAAACTCACTCCTTTCAGACCAACTCTAAAAGGATTGAAAGATACTATATAGGCTTGTAGGAGTGAAAAGGAATTGGCAGTTTCACCCCTAAGGGGTATGCTCCAATTTATAATATCAACTTGTCAAGCAAGGAATGCCAACCTGTGCAATAGTGATATGACTTTAATACAGTAATCAATTGTTTTCTCATAGGATTTTAGTCCTCTACCACAAAACAAAAGTCATATCTGGTACTTTGAACCTGAGAAAGAAACCGTAGCTGAGAAGGTATTTGGTGAACTTACTACAGTTCTTTCATTAAGATATTATTGTGTTGATCTACCTTCTAAATATTTATATTTATATCCATGGACAAAAGCTATGCCTAAGCTTATTCAGAGATGCCTGTCTTTGAAATAACCATAAAGGGATATGCTTGGCTTCTCAGAATGCTGAGTACAAGTAATGCTCGAGTTCTCGGTTCTAAATATGACATTTTATACTGTAACTTCTAAGAGTCATGTATCATGGTGGAAGACAGGGAAGAAAGAATATGAGAGCTTGAAGTTAGGGGTAAGGACAATTAAATGCTGACTTTCGGCATTGAACAGCCAAAGAATCATGATGTTGTGGCTTCATAGCATCTATGGCTTTCTACAATAGGCCTACCCAAGACTAGGCCCACCTAGAGTTAGTAATGGGTTGGAGAGGTGCCATAATGCTCCCTGAGCCTTGCAGTAGAAGGTGTGGTATTATTGTCCCATTTAGAGGGAAGCATTCTGCAGTTTCTTCTATCTACACTTGATTTGTTGTGACTCAGTTGATAGGAATATAGTCAGTATAGTCAATATTTTCCTTTGGGGAATACTGTTCCATATGCTTTAAAAAGTTGTTCATCTACCCTAAAATTATTATCACATAAGTTTTATATAGTTTATGTAAGTTGCACTTAAGTTTGATTTTCACATCAAAGCACTTATTCCATACTTTCCTGCTGAAGTGTTAGGTAGTTATGGATTCTGAGGTTTGGACAGTCACTGGTGTGCTTACCAGCCACCAATGGATAGTTCTAATCTTGTGGTCACACAGATGATCCCACTTAAACTCAGTGGTTTTCAAAAAAGAATTACATGAATGTTTGATTAATAATTTTCAAAAAGAACCCAATTCATTTAAAGTTGTTGTTTTTAAAAGAAGAGCAGAAAAGTCCAGGGATGTAAACTAGTATTTGCCCTAGAAGTTATTGAATACCTTCCTTAATTTTGATATTGATTCAACAGGTGTAATATATTTCTTATTGTAATTCAGCAATGGCCCTTATTATATATACTAAAGAACACACTTATATTAAATCTACTTCTGTCTGATTAATTCTACTATTTTTGTTCTATTTCACTTAATTTTTGGTGACATAACTTTTAATCTACATAGTTTTAGAAATAACATAATATTAATATATTATAAATAATATAGATTGTTATTTCATAATGCATAATATGTTATAGATAATATAAATGTAAATGAAACCATTTAATGTGTTTATTTTCCCATATTGATAATGTTTTTATGATTCTAATATATATTTTTATGTATATGTGTAACTGTGGGCATGGATGTGTACAATATATGTGCAGTATTAGAGATTGTAAATCAAACAGCATCAGACCCCCTGGAACTGTAGTTTCAGGCAGTTGTGAGCCACCATGTTGGTTCTGGATACAGATTAATGCAAAAGCTCTGACTTACGCTGAAAATGCTTACTTTTATTTTGATTGTAAAGTAGTAAGCTTTCACCAATAGTTTTATTCCAGTAATGATAATCTTGAATATTTTTACTCTGATATTTTATGAATGACTGCTGAATTTTATCAACTTTTCTCCAAATTTGAAGATAGTACACTATTTTCATCTAAATTTTATTTTGTAATGAAACATGTTAATAAGTGCTGTTATTTTGATTAATAAATTTTCTAATATCACTGCATTTTTGAAATGTGAGAACCAAATCATTATAGTTATAAAAATTATCATTTTGTTGTATTTTTCATATTGTCTTGTTATTGATTTAAGATTTTTCCATCTGTGTGAAATAGGATTCAAAGTTTCCTTTGTCATATTTTTTAATATAATAGTGTCAGAATAAAAATTATGGAAAATTAAATTAATTCAGAAGTTTGCTTGGAAGGTAGAGAAAGATCTTGGGCATATCAGACCTTACTTTTGTAAAATGAAAATGAGATCTCAAAGTATGGAGTAGAATTATATGCAAGGGAAATGAAGTTTGTTCTGTATCTAATCTTTCTGAACAAGACTTTATTACAGTAAAATGTATATAGCTTTTAACCAGATCAGAAGAAGTAACTGACTAGAACCCAGTGAAATCTAACACAGAAAAAAGGTAACTGTTCTTAGAGAAAAAGTTATGTGTTATTCCCCAGTCAGTCGACAAATCCAAGACATCACAGGAAGATTTTAAATTAAAAAAAAATCCAAGGGTAGGTCAAGAAAAAAATGGGAAGGGAGTAGGACTTTTAACAACATAATGTTCCACCGAGTGATTGAAGACAATATGAAAGTATCTGATAGCAGTAAATGAAAGATTGGATTAAAACAATATTAAACAATTATTAGGTGAATCTCAAGGCAGTGCACTTATTTCAGGTGAGAATTTTGTGATATACATTTTTTTAGGGAAAAAATCTAGAAGTTTTAATGAATTAGGAACAGAATGAATGGTTCCAAAAATAAGACATTCTTAAAGGATAGTAAAACAGGACAGTGATAGATCAAGTTCAGACTGGGTTAGAATTGACTTGAGAATATCTCCTGGGTACTATTATCCAACTCTAGAAGGTGACGGTAGACATAATTTGTCTGAAGGCTAGATACTTTTGACATGCTCAATTTTTACTGACTTTTTTATGTCTTACTACTATGTGAGACCAATGATGATGAAGTTTGAACAAAATATTAGCAAAACAAATATATGCATGAGAAAAAATGAAATCACCCAAATACAGTGTAATGCATTAGTACTCTATGTCTATTAGTAGAAACAGATGAACTTAACAAAGCAGTTTAAAGTGTTTCCACTGAAGGACATAGATCTAAGTCACATTTCACCTTTGCAAAGAAAAATAGCAACAAATTCTCTTAGGTTTTATGAAATTCAAAAGAAGATAAAAGACATTAAGTTTAGGAACATGTGAGACAATTATTCATCATTACGTTTATTCTCCTGGGAGACAAGGTTCCAAACATTGCCTCCACTTCAGAAATTTGTAGAGGGTGATATTCCAGTAGAAGAAAACCTTGCAATGAGAATGAACCCTTATTTAAAAGAAGTAATTCACAAAACCACATTTATCCTTAGCTAAAAGAAAGAAAGAAAGAAAGAAAAAGAATAGAAGAAACCCCTCTGATCTAAAGATGAAAATGCTTATTCTTGGATCATATGGAAAGCTTTGTCATTAGGCTTTGACTTTCTTCAGTGTAGTGTTGGGGTTTTAGAAGTATAGAAACAAAAACAAAAAAATGGAAAATAATGTTTAACTTTCATAAAAGTGAATGCAGGCTTAAAGTAAAAGTACCTGGGTCATCACAACATCCAGTGGACAACATTTGGCCAAGATTATAAATGTCTTAAATGACACTGCCTAGGCTATTAAGGTATACATAAAGATGTGCATTATTTCTAGGTAAAGTGTGACTACTTCCCAAACTAATCTCTATAGGAATATTTTTCCACCCTTTTGAGGTTCACAGGTCATGGACGCTGATAAATTGGCATTGACTTCTTGGCATTTTCAAGAAACTTCAAAAATTATTTTTTTCTCTGTTGTTGTTCCTGGTTTGGATCATATATTGCTAGACATGATGAGTAGATATTCCTAACAAAAAGCAGTAGATTTTAGAGTTGGCAGTACAAATTCTTAGATATCAGAGGAACTACTTTAATTTCATTCAGAGAATTTTATGTGGTATTATTGGAAAGTCTGTTTATAAAGGTAACTTTTCTGATCTACTAATCTGTGCCATACATATATATTAAATGCATCCTCCATATAAATTCAACTTATAATGTACAATGTATTTTAATTGTCCTCCCCTTTCTTAGTTGCCCCCTCTCTCTCAAGCTATCAACTGCCAAAAGATCACTGAGTAGGTATGACATTTCATATACACTATTTATTTTCATGTTGTGATTTTTGTCTGGCTTGAGCCTGCACAGATATTGTGCACATTGTCATATTTGTTATGAATTCATATTTTCAGTTGCCTTATTTCCAGAGACAATGTTTCATTGTATTTGTTCACTGAATTTGGCTCTTACATATTTTCTGTTCCTTTGCAATGACCTCTGAACACTGTGAAGAGTGTGATATAAATGTCCCATTTAGAGCTAATTATTCTGCAGGCTCTAGTGCTCCACACCTTGATCAGTTGTGGGTCTTTGTTAATCACCATTTACTGTGAACAAAACCTTCTCTGAGGATGGTTGAGAAATATATTAATGTAAGGGTATAATGATAAGTAATTAGAAGTCACTTTAACATTATACCAATTTAGCAAAATAATTGCAGTAGGTTTTCGCCTTGGGCTAATGACCTGTCTAGCCATAGGATGCTGGCTTCTATAACAATGTCAGTTATGGGGTTTATCTTCTTGAGCAGGACTTGAATACAGTCAGAAAGTAGACAGTTTCTCTCATGATGTTCATGCCACTATTGCACCATTGGGTACTTCTTGTCACAGCAATGGCTATTTTAGTTCTTAGAGTTCACAGCTGGGTAAGGCTGATAATTGCTTTTTTCCTCCAGTAGTGTGGAATAACACCTTCCAGCATTATGAAAACTAAGCAAAATAGGGATAAAGTTTCCATGTTAATCCAAGTTTAATATCTGTATTTTATATAACTCATGCTCATGCTGACATCAATAAAATCAAGATTCTAATCTTACAACCTAATTTTGAACCAAAAACATTGACAATAGCTTAGAATGTGTACAGATATCTGGTACTTCACCAAACCATGATCCCCAAAGAGTTAATCCATTCCTGACACTGAACTTTTATTTGTTAGCTCAGGGTAGCTAGTAGAGGAATTATTGTCCTGTTTATATATGTTTTTACAGGAATAAGTAGGTTTCTATATGACTTTTTTGAAGTAAATTTAGTTCTTATTTATTCCTCCTTAAATTCCCTCCTCTACCCTGCAACCCCATCCTCACCCTTTTGTTTTTATTCTTGTCCTATTAATTCCCTTTAAGCCTTTATACTGCCAGTTCTCATCTCTCTTCCCTTAAAACCTTCCACTGTTGCTGTTTACTAATTCCTGGTTTCTATGGATATTTCAGATGAAACACACATATTTGAAGATCTAAAACTAACATTCACAGATGAGAGAAAACATTCTCAGTTTGTCTTTATGGATCTGGGTTAACTAAAGATACATATATCAAGGTATCATTCAAGTATAGAAAACTGCTAATTATAACTGTCTCCAGTAGAAACACATAGGATGTTTAGAAAATTTGAAAAAGTTGCTGAACTGTATACTAAAATATATAGGTTAAAGGGAGAACAAGGAAGTCACTAGGGCTGAGAAGTAGAGAGATACTGATAGCAATCTCAAAAATTTGTTATCATGGTAACCACAGTCAGAAGTACAAATTTAAGTCTTATTTTTATCCCATGCACAGCCAGGAAATTAAAGCATGACTTTAATTCATTCATCATTTAAAGTTAAGTGGTTGGACTTGAGGATCCTCTACTAAACCATGGATGAATCTTGAAAGATACACTCAAATTGAAAGAGAGACCTGGAAGGTTCTTCCCACTGGCCCAGGGAAAGTAAAAATATTTTATCTATGATTATTTATAGGGAAATAACCTCTACTTTATGAAACTTAAAAACATGAACTATGCAATATTTAAGACTCATCTTATTGTTTTCATGCTATAAGAGAATCACTAGCATTTTTATCATCACCATCATGTGAATTTCAAAGAAGATAATACATACTTAAAAGAAAATCCTTGGCCAGACATCTTGTTATTGTGGGTGGTAAAAGTACCACATAATTCTTATTTAGTTTCTATGAGAATTTTTTTGAAAAATATGAGCTCAAAACATAAAACCAAGAATTACAACCAATGTCCAATAATGATAACTATTCACTGGCAATCAATAATCACAACAAGGAAAATAGATCTAAGAACTTGGGGTAGTGGTGGAAATGAAAATATTTCTGTAAAATTTAGTAATTATCAGAAAAAAGAAAAGATATTTAAAAGTATAATTTCAAATATATATGTATATATATAAAACATAATACATGAGAAATAAAGCAAAAACTAAAACTCAATAGAAGACAAAGCACGATAATATAGACTTACTGAATCAGAAGTAAATACTAGATAACAATTTATTAAAGAGATGAAAATTTGGAAAATTTCAAAGATATTTAAGAACTATTGATGATGGTATAAGAAAATACAATGTATCCAATAACTTGAAAATAATACAGGAAGCAGAATACATAAATGGGGGGGTTATTAGAATTAAGTAGTGCAAAATTTTAGACAAAGGGGTAGAAAAATATGTTTCAGGAACCTAGCAAAGACTATAGATTTAATGTGGTTATAACAATATCAAATGAACTAGACCCTTTGGGAAAAAATCATTACTAGAGACAAAGCAGACTGATGATAAACAGTGACAAGTAAGTATTTTCTGCTTATATATTTGGTAGTTCTAAATTTATGCAAATATGATAGCATGGCTTTGAGGTATACTAATATATAAACATATAATCCTAAATAAATTGTTAATGGATAATGTTGTGAAGCAGTCCATTTACCATTCATTAACCACGAGTTAATTAACCATGGGAAGTTATAACGTTGCTTCCCCACTGATTCAATTGGTCATCAGTCAAAAATGTAATTGTCTATCAAAATTTAGCAGACTACTAAGAAACTTTATTTAATGGACATACATATAACCTTTCTTGTTCACTAAAGTTTTAAAGAAAATTGTGTAAGCTTTCATTATTACAATACATTCTTAAGATAGTCAAAATAGAAAGTTTTAAAGGTTTCAGTCAATTATGAGTTAGCCTCATGGCTTTGCTCCTCAGGTAACACACAATGAGGGAACCATATGATGAAGAAAATCTGCACAATTCATGAATTGTTGGAAAGGGAAAAAAAGAGAAAGTAAAAGTGACAAGAATCATACATTTAGTTTTTGAGAGTACATCATTATTGATATAAGAACTTCCCTCTAGATTCTGTAAATTGTAACAATTTGAGGACTAAGCCTGTACTCTATTGGCATTGAGGAACTGTTCAAATTATAATTAGACTTGTGTAGAAGGAGGAGCTACTTGTTCATCCCTGCTGCCCAGAACTGAAATAATCACACAGAAATTGTATTAATTTAAACACTGCTTGACCCATTAGCTCTAGCTTCTTATTGGCTAACTCTTATATTAAGAGTTATCTAATTCTTATTGGCAATGGCTTACTGGCAAAGATTCCGCATGTCTGACTTTGGCGGCTCCATGTTCTCTCTCTGACTCTGCCTTCTTCCTCCCAGCATTCAGTTCTGTCTTCTCTGCCTACATAAATTCTGCCCTATCAAGAGGGCAAGGCAGTTTCTTTATTCATTAATGCTAATCAGAGCACAGAGGGGACTCCCACTTCAGACTTGTTGCTAAATGCTTAATCCTAGAGATTTGGAAGCCCAAGATAAAATGATCAAAAGTTCAAAAGGCCCTGACTCAGATACAAAGAAAGTTCAAGTCTATGCTACAATCAGTAAGATCCTTATATGAAACCAAAAGCAAGTAAAAAGGAAATAGGTCATAACTGAGTGATAGAGTATAATGGTTAATCTTCATTTTCAACTTCATTGACTTTGATACCACTTAAGAGACACACTTCTAGACATTTCTATGAGGCCTTTTCCCAATGAGTTAATAAGAAAGAAATGCTCATCCTAAGTATGAGTGAAAACATCCCCTAAGTCAGATTCTAGAACATATTACAAAGGTAAAGCAGGAAAAGCCAGCTATATATCACAATCCCCTTTGATTTCTAGATTGAGTAGAGATTACATAAAAAGGGGAATGTTTGAATTTGGTCAAATCATTTTCTGCTAAGATGTGAGTCTATATTTGTTTATTTATAGACAGAATTATATGCATTATAAGTTTTTTTTAAGTTAGATAGTTGATAATATGATTCCTTATGACTTTTTCAGACACCTTTATGGATATTTTACCTTCTTTTGATTTTATCTGCTACTGTAGTTAGTGCTCTTTCCTGTTTTTTTTTTTTTCATTTTCCTGATCAAATCACTTATACCCTTCTATTCCTCCCCACCCAATCTGGCAATGGTCTATTTTTATTTTTCCTGGTTTCTTAAGTTACTCCAAGATATGATCTCACATCTGATGATTTGAAGTTGGGGCCTCAGATGAGAGCACATTTCTCTTTCATCTGAGAATCCAACTCCAAATCTTTATATGTGAGTTCATATCAAATAACTGGAGAAACAATATCCCACTTAGACATCTTTCTCCACCAAGCGAATGTTCCATCACTATGGCTACACATAGTTGAGGCGCTGACCCAAGACGCCCTATGGAAAACCACAAATATCTCAGGTTATTCTTTATTCTCCATAAACTGATGATAAAATCCTACTCCTGAAGACAACATTTAAATCTCAGTGAACATGGAGAAATCAACCTGGTGCCTAATTAGAGACTTTACCCCTACAGACAAGCATTTATATCACTGGAAGTTACTCTGTACATTACCAGAGGAAACAGATAATTCTCAACCCAGGTGCAGACCTTGTGATCTACAATGGTGACCTACCTGAAAAAATACTGGTGCAATAGTGTCACAAATGTTGTTGAAGTAAACAGTCACTTACTCATTGGATTTAATGCCCACTCCATGAGATGGAATTCATCCCCACTAGATATTACTCAAGTGTTCAAGAACCTAAGAGTGGAGAGACCATGGGGTAAGAGGAAAACCAAATATTATTGTTCTTCTAAAGGAACATAACAATAAAACAAATCCTAATGGCATTCTGCTAAGCTCATAGATCCATGCCTTATTCAGCCATTATCAGAGAAGCTTCCTCTTGCAGTATATGTGAACTAACATGGAGACCCACAACTGAACAATATGCAGAAAATGAGAGAATTGAGAACATTCAATCTTTCATTTGAGGTCTTCATCAAACACCTTCACTAAGGGCTTAGGAAGCTATATGGAAGAGAAGGCAAAAAGATTGTTAGAGCCAGAGGGGTTGGATGAATCCAAGGAAACAGTGTTTTCCAGATACACATATAAACCCACAAAGACTGTGGCAGCATGAACAGAGCCTGCCCACATTCAAACCAGAAGGGTTTTCATTGCTGGGAGTGGGAAGTAGTCATGGGTTCCCCACCGTTAAACAAAAACTCTCTGCAACTGACATCCATTTGCAAACCAAAATTAGTTTTCTCTAATGGAGTCTCACTGGGTTTATTAACCACAGTGAATGGTAGGCCCCAAACCCAGGAGTAGTTTGTCAACCCAAAACAATCTCAACCATTTTTTGTACCCTTTTTATCTCATATTGCTTTGCTTGGGCGTTTTTGTCTTATTGGTCTTCTGTGTGTATATTTTGGTATGTGGTTTTTTTTGTGTTTTATGCTTTATTTCTATTTGTGAGCATTACTTTTTTAAAAATCTGATTTTTGGTTTTTGTTTATTTGTCTGTTTTCTAGAGTGAGAGAAAGCTTAGAGTTGGACAAGTGGGGAGGTAGATATGATCATGAAGAAGCTGAGGTGTTTGTGATCAGAATATATTATCTAAAAAAAACAATTAAAGAAAAGAAATAGAATGAGCAACTTTTTTTCTAGGTCTCAGTTGCCTCACTCAATTTAATCTTTGTAAGTGTAATACATTTACCTGCAAAGTTCATGATTGTATTTTACTGAGTAGTATTTCACAATATCCATACATTACATTTTAATTATCTATTCATTGGTTGAAGGACATTTAGTTTGCTTCCCTTTTCTAGCTATTGTGAATAAGATAGAATGAACTTGGCTGAGCAAACATTTGTGGAGTATGGTATTGAATACTTTGGGCATATGTCAAAGAATGGTACAGCTGGGTCATATGGTAGATTGATTTTTATTCTTTTGAGAATTCTTGACATTGATTACCAAATTTTTCTCATCTAGGTTTATAATGCTCTTTCCAAATCCAAAGACCATTTAACAAAACCGCAACACCAGTTATGAGATGCTGTCTTTTGAGTTGTTGGTCATGGCCTTCTGAGGGATTCCCAAAACATTACAGGCTATTGTGATTGTCCTTGCTTGCCCCCCACTCCTCCAGAGGTGCAAGGTATAATCTTACACATGAACATTCCAGATTTTATGCATTTCAGAAATAGGGCCCAAATGCCCCTTGGCTAGAACTAACCCAAATGGCTCTTCCCTGAGGAGTAACTTTCATGGTATCAGAAGGAGCCATGCAAGCTTCCAAAGGAAGAATTTTAAAAAGTCTTGATGCCTATGGGCTACAAAATAACCAGCATGGCATGATTAGCTTAAGTAAGTAGTATGGCACATGTACTTTAGTGTTAATCAACAGCTCTATACTTGGAATTAAGAACCAATTAACAGGAAGGAAATCATGTGGAGAACAGGAAGCCTAGCCAACTCTCCAGGGCTAGTGAAGTCATGGATCTTGGAGGAGAACCTACACCCATAGCATTACTAATCTGATACAATCCCTAACAACATTTTAAATTTTTATCCTTATGCTGACAGGTAAATGTATTCTTCAGCCCTCATCAAAGAAACTTCTCTTTGCAACAGGAAACAACAGCCAATCAAATATCAGAGTTATGAAGTTCAGTCCCAATGGGTACATCTACAAGAAAAGAAGTGAAGCTAAGGCTTAGGAAATATTGCAGAAGATGGGACAGGCAGGAAGATTCTAAGAGCCAGAAGAGCAGGGAGTTTAATGTTACATCATGTCTCTTAAGAATGGCAGATGCTGCACTCCTAAAGCTTTCCCAACATGATTGCCCAAACATGAGCTGAACAAAGACAACAAAGTGCCAAAGTGAGTGAGGGAAAGCCTAGGAGTTCTCAACCTCACAAAAGGAACTATACAGTCAAGAAGGAATGCTGAGAGTAGGAGAAATAGATCTCTTCAAGGAAGGGCACAACAACTGGTTATCCAACACCAAATGGCCAGTCCTGAAGTCATACAAACACAGTAATAATATACTATATGGACTGAGCAGGTTGTGTGTGTGTATATATATTCCTAAATGCATAAAGACAGCCTGCTCAGTCTATATAGTATGTTATTTATATACATATAGTATATATAGGAATATGTAAGTGTTTGTGAGTGTGTGTGTAACAATAATTAATGTAAAAAGACTCTGAATTTGAAAGATAGCAAGGAGGTTGTCTTAAGTAGGGATTTTATTGTTGTGAAGAGACATCATGTCCACAGCAACTCTTTTAAAGGAAAGCATTTAATTGTTGTGGCTCACAGTTCAGAGGTTTAGTCCATTATCATCATGCTGTAGAGCATGTTATCTGAAAGTATAACAGCATGCAAGCAGACATGGTGCTGGACAGGGAGCTGAGAGTTCTTATATATTGACTCACAGGCAACAGGAAGCATTCTGTCTCCAAAATATTTTTTTTTTTTTGGTTTTGTGAGACTGGGTTTCTCTGTGGCTTTGGAGACTTTCCTGGAACTAGCTCTTGTAGACCAGGCTGGCCTGGAACTCACAGAGATCCACCTGTTTCTGTCTCTTGAGTTCTGGAATCAAAGGCATGTACTACCACTGCCTGGCTTCCAAAAATTATTTTCAATTAATTAAAAATGTTGTTTCTTAAAAATAATTGAAGAGGAAGAGTATTTTTATATAAATTATTTAAAAACAAAGGGGCTATGTGCGTTGCAAACAGTAATGTCCCACTGGTAGTTTGTGGCATACTTTTTGCAGGTCATACCTACTACTTCAACAAGGCCACACCTCTTAGTAGTGCCATACCTTTGCAGGCCATTTTCTTTCAAATAACCACAGAGGTGTACATGGGAACATTTGGAAAGAGGAAAGGGAAGGAGGAGATGATACAAATGCATAACAATTTCAAATAAAATAGATAGAATATAAATCAATTAAAAAGATGTAAAATGTTAAAGCTATATGTTACCTCCACAACAAATTCTACCATGTCTTCTTTGCCATTGTGGTATGACCTTCTCAAACTGTGAGCCAAACTGAATCCTTTCTCCTGTAAGTTGCTCTTTGTTAACTATTTTGCTTCCATCAATGAGAAAGGGACTTAATTATACCCAAAGTCCCCTAACCTTCAAATTCAAACTGACTCCTATTGTTTTGTATCACAACAACAAAAAAATAGTTCAATACATATAAACGAGTTCTCCAAACGTACTAATTCATTATTGTTTAAATTCAAGTCCATGTCTTTGTGAATCAAGTTGTCAGCAGTGAAGACCTATAAAATAACTTTTTAATTATATGTATCCAACTTAGAAGTTATGTTAATCAGAGGACAGACACTATTATTTCAAAATAGAAAACAGAAACCTAGTGAATGTGGTTCAAACTAAGGCAATACCCAAAACTTGCAAGACAACATTACATATAACATATAACATCTTTACTCTATTATAAGCTATAATAGTGTTTGAATTCTACAGAACTTCACAAGAACTACTAGTGTGGCATTGCTCTTTGTAATACATATAACCACATTGTTTTTAAGTAATTTATACCAAAATACTCTTTCTTTTCATTTATTATTTAAGAAACAATATTTTTATGTGATTTTAAAATATTTTTCGAGAAAGCCATGCATGGATGCTCTTTAATGTGACTTTGCATGCCACTAGTGTTGTCGTGTTCCTAACATTTCTTCCTCACATTGACAGCATTTGCTTTATTCCTGTGTGTTTACATATTGCTTGAGAGTCTAAGAACAGAAACCTGAGCATGCTTGGTCCCTGAATTTTCCTTTGAAATATTGCTGGAAACTTCCATGGCCCCATAACTGTATTACATGGCTTTTCTGTAAATCTAGCATCATGTAGATGACACCAGCATCTTCCGGCAGTGATAAATTTGAACATTTTTTAACCATGACTTCAGGAATCTCTTCATTCTCTTCATTGAGGACTGAAATCAGAGAACTGAATGCATAGGTACTTTTGAACATGTAGGACTCCCCAGGGCCGTTGTCCTAAAGAATTCTTACTTGAAAGCAACTGGGCATTTCTAACTTTGTGACCCTACATTAAATTTTGTCAAAGCATCTTTCCTATTGTTACATTATAAAATACTTGTATTCTTTTGGCGGACATTAGAAACTGTAACAGCATCCTCCTTAGACAACACTTTTACATGTGATCATTTTTTTCTGAGATAAGTTCTCAAATATTTCTACATTAATATTTCTTCTGTTGCCAATATTTTTATATAAATTTAGCTGAGTGTAACTAATAATTTTTCTACTGTCTGAGTGTTGTGCTACTTAGAGATTTTTCTCTGCCACATAAATGAGTCCTTAACTTGTAAGTCCAGTATTCAAAATCATAAGGACATAGACAAAACTTTTTGACACACTGCAGTAAGTGTGATCTTTATACTATATCCCAATAGAATCTTCATATTTCTCTGAACCCATGTCATAATATCTTTTATTATTGACTGTCCAATCATAATTTTTATTTTCTGAGGCACCACCAGGATATTCTGTCAAGCTCTGCTTACAGATTTCTAGACGTTATTTAATTCCTATAATATTTCCTATAAATCCTATAACTTTTCTTCTAATTTCCTTTGACTTCTTTTAATTCCTGTAACTTTTCTCACATTCCTTCCGTAAATCAATGCCAAATCTTTCCATATTTTCTTGTACATAATACCAACAAAACCCCAGGTCTTAGTGATATTTTCCTGTGTTATAACAAATACCTGAGATTTTGATTCCTAATTTTAGAGATTCATCAAAAACATTTTGGCTTCATTGTTTTGAGTCTGCAGTGGCATGTAATTTGCAGGTGTGTATTGTCATGTAAAACTGCTTTTCTTGTGGCTTACAAGTAAGAGTGTAGAAAAACAGGGCCAAACCACACAATTTCCTCTAGTGGAATGCCTCCAATGACCTAAAGACTTCACATATTGCTCTTCCCTGCCATGTAACAATACCAATTTTGAGAAAAAACTTTAGCACATAAGTCTTTGAGGAAAAAATTTAGATCCAAATATTTCATCCATTTTGTTCCTGTCTTCTATTGATATTTATTTAAAAGACACAAAGAAAGAATAGAGCCAGGCCTGTGATATATACCTAAAACCCCAGCATCTGAGAGACAGAGATTTGAGGATTCTCAATTTGAGGTCAGCAAGGGTTACCTAGTAAGTTATAGGACAGGATTAACTTCTGAATAAGATCTTGTCTCAATATAGCATCTTCCCCAATGAAAATGGAAACTTTTATAATAGGTATGCATTTGAAATATATGAGCATATTATATCAACTGATTCTATAAAAATAGATGTAGAAATTTGAGCAGAATATTAGAAATTAAAGTCTAGCAATACATTCCCAAACTCAAAGACACATTTGTTCCCGAAATAACAGAACTTGTAATTTAAAGCAAATACTTTCTTTAAATTGTTCTAATTCTATGAATATGGCATATTGGATATACAAAAAATACTCTTGGCATAGATCACTTTTATGATCTAATACTTATTTGTATGTACTTGGATGAAGATAAACTAATTACACAAATGAGCAAAAAAAAAAAAAACTACCATGGTTCTCAGAATTGGTGGGGATGTAAATTTTCATTTATAGTTTCAAGAGGACTAATGCATCTTAACAAATATAAATAAAATCCATGGTTTTGCATTTCATAGCCAAACATCAGATTATTAAAGCAACATAAAGTGGTCAATGAGAAAAAATAAAGATAAACTTTAAAAGGATAATAAGATAGACAACTGACTTTCAGTTATTGCAGTAGAAGTCAGAGACAAGTGAAATAATACCTAAAGAGTCAAAAACTACATGATTGTCAAATCTAGAATTTCACATATAAGTATAAATAGCCTTTAAAAATTGATAGAAGAATAATGATATGCTTGGAGAAGTATAAATTTGAAGATTAGTATAAATTTATTCTCATGAGAATAAATTATGAAACTTGCTGTTCATAAAAATGCTAAGTGAATTTAGAAATATCAGATGGAGCACAGAGGCCAGGGCAGCAGGAGGACTAACTGTAGATTTATGCTTCTCCCTCCTCTCCTTCAAATCCAGTGCCTAGTCTTACCCCCAGCTCTATAGCAGAAACCCTGGTGTAGGCTCTCTGTCCTTCTCTGCCCCCATCATCAGCAGATCCTACATATCTTCTCTAATACTGTCTCCCCTCCATGCTGTGCCTATCCCCCTTTCAAAGCTCCCAACTTCCAACAAGAGTTTGATCATTGAGAACCCAGATTAATGTGGAAAGAGAGAGCTGACTCCATAAGGATTTTCTGACTACTACCTATGTGCCTTGGCATGTGTGTACACAATCATATCATTACGTGGCACATGAGAACAGGCACAAGCACATGCAGATCCATGAAAAAATAAAAAAAAATATTTAAAGGAGGAAGAATAATTATCATTCAATAGAACTGTTAATTGATCACACGCTTAGAATGTAACCAGAGATGTTTTTTGGATGTGTAACACACTTCACTACTATAAGTTTTTTAAGGGACAAAAAAATAAATGCATAAATCAAGATGTTTTTAAAGTATATTGATGAGACTATCAGAGTAGATATACACTTTAATAATAAAACCATGCTTGTAAAACATTTTACACATTGTTGACATGTTAACAGAGAATTTCACACTTCATTGAAAAGTTATTAAGACAATTACCAGGTCATTAATGTACACATTAAGCCTCAGCTTTGAAACCCTATTCTCTAAAGACTGCATTTGGACAGACAGTTTAGCTCCCAGAATATGCTGAGTCAGAATGTAATCTCTTCCATCATTTTTAGATACCAACAAGGCTGTCCTTCAGAGAGTTCTAAGACAGTGTTTCTGGACTTTGGCAAACCTAGAAAGTTTATTTAACTATGCCTTAAAGATTCATTCAGGTTTCATTAAAGAAAAATTTGCTAATCTGACACAGTGAATTTTTGGTCTACTGAGACTTCTAAGTGACTGTTTATGACTATTTAAAATTTAGTCATTAATATTCATTTAAATATATATAGTTGAAAAGGAGAAATGCTTTGTAATTTACTTACCCATTTATCTTGATGTTTTAAAGCAATACAAATGTTATCAAAATTCCACCAGAGTTTTTGTCAATTATATATATATATATATATATATATATATATATATATATATATAATATTTTATAGGCTGACTCACGCATTGCATAATATAAGTGTCTTGGAAATTACTTTGAAATTATATGTAGAAATTTCTGTTTAATAGTGACATTACATTTTAATTTATGATTTAATAACTTTGCTACTTATTTTACTATTGATAAATTCTTGAATATTTTATCATTTTGACTAGTATCACAATAAACTTCCAAATTTATATAACTATGTGCATATATATATGCATGCATATGTATATTTAATGTAATGATAATGTACATATATTCACTCAAGTTTTAATGTTTTTTCTAGGTACAACAGGAATTGAAATTTTTTGTTATATGAATAAAAGGTAATAAAAACTTGTTTGGATCAGCACCAAATTAAGATACTTCCAAAGTTCAAAAATGTCTTTTAGGTATTCTCACATGCACCTATGTTACAGTAGTCTTGTCCATTTATAGATCTCTTGACTCTACCCAATTTTCAAAAATGTAAAATCATACACTATTTGGAAATCTAGGAAAAATGCTGAGGCTGAAACTATTGAGACATACAGTTCTAGCCAAATGTGAAAGTATTTACTGAAAAAAAAAAGTAAGGAAAATATACTTGGTGAATATTTCAAAATTCTACCATTAAGTAAACTAAAGGATTACAAAGAGGGGATATGCTGTATTTGGCAGGATTACTATTTTAGACAAATATTTGTAATGGGGGATATGAGTGATTCAAAAGAGGTCTTTGGTTTTTAGACAGGTCTTTTTCTATATTGCTTAGACATGGCTTTGTCTCCTAAACTCAATATATCCTCTTTGACAGCTGCTATTATACATATAGAGAACTATTCCAGGCTTTGGCTTGTGAAAGTCTTTAAAAACACATATCTATAGTTCTCCCTGTCTATTGAATATGTCCATAGCATTCAAAGTATCAGGATACTTTAAAAAAGAAAAAGGAGTTTAAGAAAATGCTGCCATGTATGTGGAAAACAATGTTAGAAGTGAGAGACTGCTAACATCCCCTGATATTTTGGGTGTCTGTGACTTTCCTCATTTTAATCTGCACTTAATTGGGAATACACCTCAGTTATAAGATATCATATTGTCTGTGTCTGAGCTCCTGGAACTCCTGATTTATGACACTCCTGTCTAGCCACTCACTGAGCTGAACATGACCTTGCTTGTTGACCCAGCACATAGTTAGCCCTGTATGACCTTAGTAGTTATAAGAAGCTGACCACAATTTAACATCTAGTGGTTCATGAAAAAACAGGCTGCCATTTAGGAAAACGTTGCTCAGTCTTGCAAAAACCTCAGGAAGCCTGGGGATACAATACATCTCAAATGACTTGCAACTAGAGAAAACTATGTACTTTTGCTCTTTATGACAGTAGGATAGTTTTCCTTTTCTTTCTTACATGGATGGAGCCGATGAAGCCCTAAGCACAAAATCTCTATCATCATATTACTTTCCATGGTAATTGTTCTTATATTAAAACACAATGCTCTGTCTCTTTTACATTTCACGCCACCAGAGTATCCAGTTGATTTCTTTGTATGATGCTCAAAATGATCTGCAATTCTATGTACTACTAATGTATAGTTGAGTTTGTAATATAGGAGTTATTTCTCATAGCTCCTGATGTGTATTGTCACTAATTTACTTTCACATGACCTAGAGTCACTTACTTGAATGATTGAATTGTGTTTTCTTCCATTTAATGTCATCCAAAACAAATATTCACTGTGCATGGAAAAATAACAAGTCATTATCATTACAATGATCAGTGGTTGACTTCAGTATACATTATCTTACTATCACTTACTTGAATGATTGAATTGTGTTTTCTTCCATTTAATGTCATCCAAAACAAATATTCACTGTGCATGGAAAAATAACAAGTCATTATCATTACAATGATCAGTGGTTGACTTCAGTATACATTATCTTACTATAAGAGTGTGATTTAAGGTGACCTGAAGATAAAGCAAACATGGAAATTCAGCCTTATGTGAGACTTGCATTATATAAACAAGCTTCTATTCTGTGACTGAAACACAATAGCAATTCATTTGTGGGAACACTGCACCGAGTCACTAAAAGGCATTACTTCTGTACTAGAACAGTTGATCGCTGACAGATGAGCTTCATCACCTTATGGAGAACTTGAGAATATACTTTTGATCATATGGAAAATAAGATCCTTCTTAATTTTGACAAATAACATGTCTCTCTATACCTTAATTTAAATTTTGTGTTTATTGATTGATTTTATAGCTGTATCCACATATTATTTATACTTCATTAGTTTCTAAAATAAATTATGTGCTTCTTCTTCAGCATATAAAATAAAAAAATAGTAAACCACTTGAAAACCTACTGCATACTGTAAGGATTATAATCAAGGTTGTTTTTAAAAGTAAGGTTTCAAGAATCTTATTAAACCCCATCTTTGACTCTTAAAATATTAAAAGTAACAGTGAGTCAGGTATGGTGGCACACACCTGAAATCCTTATCTTTGAAGGTTAAGGCAAGAGGATTTCCAAGAGTTTGAGATCAGCCTGAGATTCAGAGTAAGTTCCAGTCCTGTCACAGCAATGGAATCATATGTTGTCTAAGAGAAAGTGATTATAGTTTCATATGTATAGTATTTCACATTTGATGAAGCTCTTTACTCTATTTTTTTCGCCTTTCTACACTTAAGGAAATTTGAAAATTGTTTTATCTTATCATCCCATCAGGACTAGTGTAAAAGTAAAACACATCTTGCTCTGTATTATGAAGGTTCATAAAATGTCACATTAGCCAAGAAGATTAATAAGACTTCTCTGTGGAAAATTACTACCTTCTCATTTTTGAGATGTAAACCCAGCACTTTGTAGTATTAGCCCTAGCTTAACTAAACCAAATTATTAAAACTTATGAGCAAAAACTGTCTTCTTTCTCCTTTGAATAGTATTTGAAATTGGTTTTAGAGATGTAATTTTGGGTACATCTAGTTAGGTTTAGAATTTATTAGGCTGTAAGTTTATTAAATATGCTTGATTATATATAAATAGTGCCTCAACTAGACCCATTATGAAGTGCAAAACTGAGTCTTAGAACTATCATTCCAGTCGCTATATTTTTCTTCTAGCACTAAAGCAAATTTTTCTAAGCACAATATATGATGTCTTTCATGAGAGTCTTTATACTGCATTTTATTTTAATGGGAATAAATTATTCTTGAATGTATAATATTTTGTACAAAATCATGAATTGAAAATTTATATTTTATCAATATACTAACCCTAGCCGTACTAATAGAAACTAGGTTATGAGTCACAGATGAAATGTAGTCATGTATTTATTATAAATATATTTATTAAAAAACTATTCCCTTTTCCAGTGTTCATATTTCACAGAGGAAATACATCACACCTTGCTTGATTTGGCAAAGTAGGCTTTATGTGAGAAGTTACTGACAAACCTACTCTTATAGATCTTAAGAACTATTTGTGTACATGTTGTGATATGTTTATCTAAATTGTTTCTTGGGTTGGTATGTTTATCTACCTATAAAGTCTTTGTTATCTCTGTATTTTTTTATTCTGTGTAATTCTTTCTATTTGTATCTAATTGGCCTGAAAATTTTTTCTTCTTTTACTGTATGTGAAATTGGAAGAAAGAAGAAATCTGAATGGCAAACATACACTTGTCAAATTCACTGACATCATGGATTGAGACTCCAAGATTATCACATTTTAATCTTCTATTCTTTTGGAGTTTGATCAAATGAATGTAAATTATTTAATAAATATGTTAATCATTTTCCCTAATACTCAAATGAGTATGCCGCCAAGAATAGATCTTTGATGCAAGTTCAGATGTTCTAAAGACCTCAGTTTTTCTGCTAATAGATATTTAAATAAGATTTTATTTCTTTTTAATTTCCTAGATTTTTTTCCATCTGAACACTTATTAAAATGGAATTAAATTGTTTATTAGTTTATTCACAATTTATTTCAGGAAATGTCTTCATTTACTAGTAAACGTTTTTTTGTGTGATTCTGATCTTCATTGTTGTGCTAATGTCCTTCAATATTTACTAACAATGTACACTAAACTGTGTAAGATATACTTGCATACAAATCCAAGCCTATGGTTTTGTGAAGATTCTCTCCAATGAAAAATTTCATGGATGTTAGAGGAATTTGGTAGTAATATTTTGCTATTAAAATCAGATGTAGGTCATAAAGAAGTGTTGGGGCATGATTTTTAATATCTGCCTTTTTTTTCACATCATTGCAAAATTTCCCACTCCGTTTAAATAGATTCCTCTTTGAATTATCTTTTCCACTTTAAAACAATATATTTTGATAGCATTTTACTATATACTTAGTCATGTAAAAGCAAAATAATAAAAGGGTTGAGGTTTGATTTTCAGATAATTCTGGAATCAAATGCTAGCTCTAATGATAATTGAACTACATTGTGACTTTGGGTAGTTCCTTTATTTCAATTAACCTTCATATCACTATTTAATCTACATGGAAGTTGGTATGCAGTATTATATCTCATACATTTAGGATATTATGGGAACTATAGAATTGTGTACATGCACTCAACAAAACACCCAGAATAGAATAAGTGTTCAAAATGTCCCATACTACCGTAAGATTCTTTCCATTATGACTCATCTAAAATTCTCCTTTTTGCATTATGTATTTATATATAATGGCACTAAACTGTTTGTGAGTGTATGCTTTGTGAAGTTTTATAAGTATATCAAATTTCACATGACATTCCCATAACATCCAAATTTCCTTTGTGTTATTTTGCTCTTAATTTACTCCCTCAATATTATGCCTTTCCAACAGTAGACATAACTTTAAAAGTATACATTTGTGTTTTCTAGAAATTATGAGGATGATTAATATTATATGTAACCTTTTGCATCTGCTTCTGATGAGGTTAATTTATATTGAGTGCATCAATAGCCAACTTATTTTAATTGCTAAATAGTGTTGTATAACAAAGATGTGTTTTTCAAAAAGCTTTCATTATGACAGTTCACTATATAAAAATAATTGACTTTGACCCTGATCATCATTTCATCATCTTTTCTTTTTACCTCACCCACTTCAATATTCCACATAGTTCTATATACTTTCATGTCTATTTCCTGCTAGATTCTGAATATGAGAGAAAATGTGATGCATGTATTGTTAGAATCATTCATTTCCCTTAAGAGGATAATCTCCAGTTCCATCCATTTTCCCTTGAAAAACAGTATTTCCTACTTTATGACTGTATAACATAACATGTATCTATGTTTTTTCTATTCATCCATTGTTGAACAGTTGTGGTGATTCCATTACCTAATTATTATGAATAGTGAGGCAACAATCATGATTATGTATTTGCTTCTATAGCAAGCTGAATGTGATTCATATATATAATTTGAATAGACATATCATATGGAATTTTCTAAAATTTCTAGTTTTTTTGAAGAAATGTCATACTGATTTCCATAGTGTCTGGTATTTACATCCCCACAAGTAAAGTATAAGAGTTTCTTTCTGCCTGGGTCTTTGTTTTATTTCTCTTTATTTTGTTTATGATAGTCATTCTGACTATTGAATCTTTTTATTTATTCAGTTATTTGTTTGTATGGTTGTTTTTATTTTATACCCTTGACCCAGTTTCCCCTCACTCCTCTATTCTCTGACCCAACCCCCAATCAACTCCTCCTCCATTTCTCTCCAGGAAAGGGCAGGTCTCCCATGAGTATAAACAAAACATGCAATATCAAGTTGCAGTAAGACTAAGCGCCTCCTCATGTATTAAACCTCGGCAAGGCAACCTAGTATGAGGAATAGAACCCCAGTAAGAGAGTCAGAGACAAGCCAGGCACTGGTGGCTCATGCCGTTAATCCCAGGATCTATGTGAGTTTGAGGCTAGCCTGCTCTACAGAGTGAGTTCCAGGACAGGCTCCAAAGTGACACAGAAACCCTGTGTTGAAAGGCAAAGCAAAACAAAAACGAACACATATAACAGAAACAAAAGAATCGGAGACTGTCACTGTTCCCATTAGTTAGGAATCTCACAATAGGTACAACCCTATATATATGCAGAGTGCTCACATCAGTCCCAAGCAGGCTCCCTGGTTGTCAGTTCTATTGAACCCCTGTGAAGCCAGGTTAGTTGATGCTGTAAGTTTTCTGGTGGTGTCCTTGACCCCTCTGAATCTTATAATCCTTTCTGCCCATCTTCTGCAGGATTTCTCCAGCTTGACCTAATGTTTGGCTGTAGGTCTGCATCAGTTTACATTAGTTACTGGATGAAGCCTCTCTTATGACAATTGGGCTAAGTACCAATCTATGACTACAACAAAAAACATTAGGCATCATTACATCAACATTATTTTTCTTCCAGTCGTGTTTGGTTCTACCCTAGGTCTCTCCATACAGTCTCTGGGTCCTGGTGGTCCAGGCATTGTCAGGAGTGGGCTTACTCTCCTAGCATGGGTTTTCTGCTAGACCAATCACTGATTGGCAACTCCCTCAATCTATAGGCCACCCTTACTCTAGCACATCCCATAGGCAGCACAGAATGTAGGTCAAAGGTTACATGGCTGGGTTGGTGTCCCAATCCCTCACTAGACGTCTTGTTTGATCACAGAAGATGTCCAGTTTAGGCTACATAGCCCTTAGGAATCTTAGCTGGTGTCATCTTTGTAGATTTGTGGGACACTCCTTTGTGGCAAGTTTTTAGCTTACCCCAAAATGTGCCCTCACTTTCAGTAGTCGCTTTTATTATTCCCACAGCCTGATGGCTCATGATCCCATCTCCACTATCTAGCAGCCCACTCAGGGAGATCTGGGTGTTCCCCCTTGAACCGTCTTTATTACCTAGTCTTTCGAGGTGTGTGGATTTTAGCATATTTATCCTTTATTTTACAGCTAATCACCATTTATGAGTGAGTATATACTATGTTTGTCTGTCTGGGTCTAGGGTACTTCATTCTGAATTTTTTTTAGGTTTCATCCATTTTCCTGAAATTTTCATAATATCATTGTTTTTTACAGTTGAGTAAATCTCCATTGTGAAAATGTACCACATTTTCTTTATTCATTTTTCACTTGAGGGACATCTAGGGGATGCAATATGGTGTTTTGGGCAGGCTTTCAGGAGTGTCATCTGGAGGTGGGCAGTGCCTTACCTTAGGTCCTTAGATTTGGCCTGGCCTCTGGTAAGGCCAAAGTTCTTCTTTTTCTTCTTTTGAATTTGAAGGACAGAATAATCTTTAGATTATGAAGGTGAGCATAATTCTATTTTGTGATTTCATCTATAATTTCTTTCTTTGCTGTTTTGTAATTTCCTGTATAGCAGCCCCTTATTGTTAGGTTGATGCTAATTAATTTTTTATTATTATTGATGAAATTGTTTTTCTTTTTTTTCACATTTAATTTTTTTATTATTGCATTATAAATAATACCATTCAAAATTTCCATCTCCTCCGCTCCTCCCATTTCCCTCCCGCTCCCCCACTCCCCCTCTCCTTTTCCCCTCCAGTCCTAAGAGAGGGCAGGTTACCCTGCCCTGTGGGAAGCCCAAGGCCCTCTGGCCTCCAACCAGGCCTAGGAAGGTGTGAATCCAAACTGACTAGGATCCCAAAAAGCCAGTACATGCAGTAGAATCAAATCCCAGTGCCATTATCATTGGCTTCTCAGTCAGTCCCCATTGTCAGCCATATTCAGAGAGTCTGTTTCGATCACATGCTCATTCAGTCCCAGTCCAGCTGGCCTTGGTGAGCTCCCACTAGATCGGGCACATCATCTCAGTGGGTGGACGAATCCCTTGCAGTTCTGACTTCTGTGTTCATCTTCTCCCTCCTTCTGCTCTTCAACTGGGCCTTCGGAGCTCAGTCCAGTGTTCCAACGTGGGTCTCTGTCTCTATCTCCATCCGTCGCCGGATGAAGGTTCTTCTGCTCTTCGACTGGACCTTGGGAGCTCAATCCATTGCTCTGGTGTGAATGTGGGTTTCTGTCTCTATCTCCATCCATCGAATGAAATTTCTATGGATGTGATCAAGATATTCATCAGTGTGACTATGGGACAATGATAGTTCCGGCACCCTCTCCTCTGCTGCCCAAGGACCTAGCTGGGGACATCCCTGTGGACACCTGGGATCTCCTCTAGAGCCAAGTATCTTGCCAGTCCTAAAATGTCTCCAATAATGTAGATATCTTATTCCCTTCTCCAACATCCACCTTTCCTCCATCTCCACCCTCCCACTCCCCCAATCTCTCCCCAGTCCTTCCCTTCTCCCTTCTCCTTCCCCTTCTTCCCTCCCCTCGCCCCCCAAACCCCACCTCTATCCCCA
>PVIU01018189.1:0-39728 GCA_004026605.1 Ondatra zibethicus
AAGGGGGAGGGAGGAGGGGTGGGGGGTAGTGGGAGGGGACCGGGAGAAGGGGAAGAAAGGAAAAAATTTTTTTTTTATCTTTAATTATGTTCTTGAATGGAAAAAATAAAACAAAACAATGTATGGAAAAAAAAAAAAGAAAGTTTGCTGATGTAATTTTAAGGAGGCAAAACTGCATATACTATTTTCTTCCGAAACAGTGAAATTATTTTGGAAAAAGTAGTTATGCTGCCCATCAGGAGGGCTGATGCGAGCAACACAAAGCAAAAAAAAAAATTAGAATCATAAATCTGTTTTTAAGGGCCTACGGGAACTTTAAGATAAAATAGTCATGTCAGTTACAGAGAAGTTACAATATTTTGAAAACAATGATACAAAATGTATAAGTGATTTGTTCAGCCTAGGAAAGATACGAACTATAGACAAATAGGTACTTAAAAAGAATTTAGATATTGTAAGTTACTGAGCATATTTATAAGTTTAGAGATCAATTCTTTATGGAATTTTAAAACTTGTTTACTTGGGATTGTATATTATTTTCTAGGTCATAAGATCTCCTGTCATGACTTTTGTGTTGGTTTGGCATTTAGTGGCAATCAAAGAACAAATATAAGATAAAGACTGGAGAACAATATGTAGCCTTGCGTACATATTCAATAAATGTCTTTCTTGTGAGTTAGAATTTAAGAAGCATTACTATGGTAAAGAAAGCAAATGTGTAGCAATTATAAGCTAAATAGCTGTATATATAGTAAATCATTTTATTATGACTGATATATGAGCCTAACAAATTAGAGCAACTTAATAAAATAAATACCTGAGAAGACATTAAAGGATTAATATAATTCATCTCCAGAAAACCTAAGGAAATGGGGACTCATAGAACTCTCCCAGTAAAATTTCTAGACACATGCTATGAGTTTGGTAAAGCAAAAAAAAGCCCCAAAAGATAGTATAGAATACATAAATGTCATTAAAGGAAAAGAAGAGAAATTCTGCCACTGGAGAAACATCTGAAATGCTTCATGTAAAAAAGAAATAAAGGATACATATATATGAGTAACACATGAACATAAAACTCTCTTGGCTTTGAGACTTGCTGGTTAATTGCATGGCCCAAGAGAGATAAAAGGAAATCAAAAAAAAAAAAAAAAGAAAAGAAAGAAAGAAAATATTTTGGCCTTTTTTTTTCTGCTTTCTTGTGTCTTAAACATTAATTTGATGACTGGAGTTTAGTAGTTTTTTTTTTTTTAACCTAAGTAAAAAGATATATGTTAACGCTAACTTAGCAGCTGACTAGTCCCAGCCACACACTGATAATCTGTTGTATAGGGTTCAGAAAGTCTACAAACCTGATTTTTACTTAGATTAGGGTCAAAGAATGGTCTGTCTTACTTAGCTCAATATTTCCTTAGCTATGAGGAATAAAAGTTACGTTTAAGATCTGTGTTGGGATTCATGAATGACATGGCATTAAGCTTGATTGCTGATGCATAGTAATTATTTAAAACTTACAGCTATCATTACTGCTATTCACAAAAGCAGATAACATAACGAGAATCTCGCTATCCGAAAGATCACCTTCTCCAAAGGTGGTTACAAGTATGATGTGTCCAGAATAAGGAGAAAACTTGACTCACTTAGATACTGAAAACCCTCTGTTCATTTTAAAATACAAGAGCAGTTCCATTTCATAGCCATGTCTGTGGATAATTTGTGAGGGAATGTCTCCTAATTTTAATATGTAAAACCTTTTAGAATCATTTTATTTGAAAGAAATGGCTATTCAGCTTAAAGTATCAACTTTGATATTTCCCACATCTTCATTTGTGGAAGATCTACAAACCCCAAGTTTTGGATGGAAAATATCCACAGATATAAACAACAACCTCTCACTTGCTGAAACATGGTTCAGTAGTCTGGGATCTGGACTTCATTTTCACTAATATACTTGTTTTCCCCTCTTTTAAGATTTTCCTTTTTGTTACTTCTGACTGACCAATTCAGATTACAGAGGTCTGAGCATTCAACACAAATGGTTTCCAAATGAGTTGCTAAATTTATTAAAAATCTGTGTGAACATTTGTTGGGATTTGTTACAAGCTACCTATTTAAAGGGGAGAAAAGGGGAGCACATATTGAAGGAAATGGAACAGATGGATTTTTTTTTTAAAGGCAATTTGACATTCCTGGACAATAACAGTGTTTATGTGAGCAAAAAGAAAGGGAGCTTTCTAAACCCCACTCAAGAGAAAATTACAATGGTCACCCAACTTCCTTATGCTTCTCAACTAGTTTTAGCCCAATCTTGTCTTACAAAAGGGCAATTCAAGGTAATTTTTATTAATTATCCTTTTAACAAACTAAAAAATAAGATTTCTGAGTTAAAAATAGCTTGTTTAAATTCTAGAAAATATTAAGTCTTTTATTTTCTTTATAGAATTTATTTTTACTAAGAAACTAATCTGTAGTTTTATACTTAATTCCTGTTGAAATGTAATCTAAAGAAAGACAAATTTTCTTACTTATTCTAAGTATTTCCTGTACTACACAATGCAGCCTCACACTAAATCATAAAAACAGGTTTTTTTGTGTGTGTGTTTATGTGCAATGTATAATCAAATACTGTTAAAAATAATTTAAATTACATATGTGTATCTTTAAAACCATTATATTTTACAATGATATTTTTACAGTTTCTGTAATTTTATTGTACTAAGAAATATAAACTTCAAGTTCCATCATGAACTTTAGTTACCTATGAAAATCTTTTTTTAAAAATGTGCCTTATCTGTTAGTATCACCATTCAGACACCAATTAGAAAGGCTGCATTGAAACCCTGATTCTAACATGGCCTAGTCATAACTCCTTTGCCTTCTCTCAGGCTGAACAACTGATATAGCATGCTTATGTGTAAATGGAAACAAGGAGAATGCAAAGATCGAGATGAAGGGAGCCATATTCTACCTAGAATACTCCTCAGATCAAATAGACAAGACTTTTAGGCTATAGAGATAATTGTTTAATGAGCCTTGGTTATCTAAGACCTGAATTACTATTTGCCAAATGAAGAGTGGAAAAATAACAAACAACGAAAAGGGGCAATTCCCAAAAGGAGGATGAAGTGTCATATGAAGAAGAGACTGAGTTTTGACATTTTTATTCTTAATGATTATACATATTAACCATAGTAACTAAAATACATTACATATATGTATATATATGTACATATGTGTATGTATGTGTGCATTACTACTAGTTTCTGAGAAAATAAGTCTAGAAGATAACATTCATGAAGGACTCAATAGTGTAGGAGAGACAAGAGGGTTTTTTTCCTACAGGAGAAAAATTTTAGGTAACTCTTCAAAATTTTCCTTACTAAAAACCTAAAGGTGAGGTATTTCCTCTGATTTATGGCTCTCAACTCTAGAAAAGATAAATGGTAGAACTGGGAATAAAAGACAGCAGGGCTAGACAGATGCCTCAGAGGCTTAGAGCATTAGCTGCTCTCCCAGAGTTCTTGAGGTCTTGAGTTCAATTCCCAGCAATCACTTGATGGCTTGAACCATCTAAAATAAAACGTTGTGCCCTCTTCTGGTATGCAGACATCCTTGCAGAAAGAACACCATGTATATAACAAATACGTTAATTAATTAATTAATCTTTTTAAAAGAAAGAAAAAATAAAAGATACCAATCTCTGAAATTTGCATTCAAATATTCTTCCAAAATGTTCCCCAAATACTGATCCAACAAGGTATGTTGAAATTCAAGGTATGTTGGGCAAGTTCTACTTACTGCTTCATATGATGTTTACTCGACTGTCTCTCTTCATTCTATAAATTCAAACTCAAATAATGTTATTGAATAATATCAATTGTAATATGACATTGTCAACTTTCAGAACTCAGCAATTCATAAGGTATAATGTAGGTAAATCTTTACAAAACATGATTTCAGTAATAAGTTGCTTATTAGTATAAAATAAGAAAAAGGATAAATAAAAAGTGCTATCCAAATTCAAACATCAGAATTAATGACTAAGGCATTTCAGTAAATGGATTATCCAAACTCTGCGTGCTTTATCTTGCATGCTTTTGTATTTAAGCCACGTTTTGTTCAGTGTTTTTAATTATAACATTTCATCCATGTGTCATTGCTTTCACCATGGTTAGTGTCCATCATCCTTCCCCATGTCTGCCATCTTAAAGAATAGACTTAAATAATGGGCAACTACTTTGAGAAAAAAAAAAAAGAATAGACTTAAAACACACAACAGAAGCCAACAATTACAATGTAATTGGAGGTATTATAGGTAAATGTCTCTCTAGACTGAGCTCATTCTGGTATGTGATGCCAATATCCCTAGGATATGAGAAGACAAGTCATAATGTACAAAACAATAAACAAAAACCAAAACACCACTACTCTCAAGTCAAATTAACTGTCTTTTTCTCACATCAAGCATTTGGTTGATTTTAATAACTGGCTTAAGTCAGAATATATACAGGAAAAACTACTGAAATTGTACAGGAAATTGACAAACCACATAAAATATCCATATCTCCCTCATTATCTCTCATGCTGGAGAGATTTTATGCCATTAATCCTATTGTTAAACACAAATTTTGATAATGTAGGCTTAATAATAAAATTAGTAGAAATAAGATGGAGAAAATGTTGAAAAAATATAGTTTTAGGTATTATTTGGAAGCTTCAGCTGAGTTGCAGACATAAAGATTTGATGGTATTTCATAGACAAAAAGGAATGAGTTCTCCAGTCCTCTCTCCTTTTGACTGAATTTTTGAAAGTTGAGCTATCTGTTCAAGTAATATAAGTAAGCAGAGACTACAGAAACTCCTCCAGGAACACACACACACACACACACACACACACACACACACACACACACACACACATCCTCATTCCTGCCCCCAATTAGCTTCCAGTGGCAATGAGACCTCAAACGTGGAAACTAACATGGCCAGGCTAGCTTAAATGGAGCACTGTTGCCAAGATGATATTCTTTAGGAACCAACAGGTCATAAAACCAATGCAGTATTCTAGTGCCTCCAAGTGGGAAACTCCTATACCAAAGGAAGTATTCATCACAAAAGGGGACAAATAAACATGCTAGCATGCCTGAATGAGGTCTATGTGCCCAAATGAGAAGAAGAGCCATCTGTCTCACAACCCTGAATTAAGCTACGTACAACCTCTGAGGATGGGAATCAGGTATCAAACACTCCTGCTAAAAGGGAAAATAAAATTCCCAAATAACTTATATTTAATTTTTGCTCATCATGATAGGCTAATGCAACTTGGTAATGAAAATAACCTTGGTTAAATTCATAGGCAATAAACTCTTTTACTGTGAGTTAGGGCCCAAACCTGTCAGGGAAGTCCTATTCTTCCCTCAGCTTCCAAATGACAGTTTTTTTTTTATTTCTCTAGATAAAGTCTGTAACTAAAGTTATGAATAACTTCTATGGATTTGGTCTTTGTTTTATACGCAGACTGATTTCATTGTCACGTGCATCAGCATTGATGAAGGTGATAATCAGCAGGGTCTCTGATGTTCTCTCTCTCTGCTCCATCTCTCTTTCCCTCACTCTGCCTCCCTCTCCCTGCCTCCCTCACTTCATCTATCACATAATACAGGGTGTCACGTATGACTGTGAGAAGAACTCTTCCAGGAAGAGAACAATCAGGAAGAGAATCATTATACACCTGATGCAAAAAAGGAAGATCCTTCAAAATGCTTGCATCTTTGATACTCCACCTCAAAAAAAAAAAAAACCTAAAATGAGCCTCTATTAATTAAGTTCATAAAGCCTAGACACCCCACTTGTGTCAATACTGATCCTTCTTGAATAGAACTTCAGTACGGATTCTGTGGATGTGAACATTCTCATTATTGGAAAACAGTGTGTGCCCAGTCATGCTTCCATCAGGTGCATATATGAATTCCAAATAGGGAGGGAGGGAGAAAGAGAAAGAGAAAGAAAACGAGAGAGTTACAGAGAAAGATAGAGAATTACAAAGTATATTTCTTGATGCCCTTTGTGAATACAATAACCCAGATTTACCTAATCCCAGCTCTGTCATCTAAAATTATTCAGGGATGCCATGTACTTTGTCATTTCAATTCTACTTTTATGATTTAAAGCTTTTATTTTTTTAAATTTTTAAAAATTATTCTCATATTACATTCCCCTTTCCTTTCAATTTTCCACTCCCTCCTGAACAATACCTTTGTTCTCTCTCAAATATATAGCTTCCTTTTATATACTTTCTCTCTCTCCTAAATATATAAATACAGCCTGATCAGTCTGAATAATTACTACATGCACTCCACGTATTCTTATACCCCTAAATAAAAGTTTATTTACCACTCTTCATCAAAGAAACTTCTCTTTGTAGAAGATGGAGTCTATTACAGAAAACCAAAACAGATCCATAAATGCAAGGGATCGTGTGTTACTCAGTGCCAGCGATACATCTCCAGCACAATTATTGCACCTAAGCCTCAAAGATAAATTTTAAAGGGATGGCATAAAGATTTAAGAGTCAGAGGAACAGGAAGTTTGCTGTGAGGTTGTGTATCCTAGATTTACAGGCTTCTAAAAACACATGTGACATATAAGGAAAAGCGGTGCCCACCTGCACTCCTAACACTTATATGACTGAGACAAGAGAACCACAAAGTTGAAACAAGCTAGAACTCATAATGATTCATAATCTATACAGATTAACAAATATTCTGAGGTAGCACTCAGACAATATACTCTGTAAAAATGACAATTGTACCTAAACTTTCTATCTTATAATTGTAGTACATAACACATCATAAATATTAAATAATATTTTTAAATCAGGTTTTGAATTATGTAGTTTTATTTATCCCACTTCATAGGAGTGTCATCAATCCAAGTTATCATGTATCAAAATATCAGTTGAAGACCATAATACACTGTGAGCAGATATGTACAAGATGAGATATTTCTATAGTAGAAAAAAAGGGACAAAATTGTCTTCAGTGATTAGGTGGATAGATACAATAATTTGTCCATCCCAAAGATGTTAACTCATTGTACTGATTCTGTGGTGTTGGCAAATGATGAGGACTGTCAGGTTGTTGTTGTTATTGCATGTCCCTGGTAGGATGCTTACAGTTAGAAACTAGAGAACTAACATTACACGGCTTATTGAAGAATATATAAAGCTAATAGTAAACTGACCTTCAAATGTGATAACCTCTATCTATCCATCCACATCTTGGTTTGGTTGTAAAGTTGGCCCACTAGCCCTTGGGCTTGTTCTAGTTTTCTAAGGAATAAAATATAGATGCTGCAAGCAGTATCACTGTGCTGGGCACACAGTGCCGTCTATAAGCATACATAGCCACTAGGTGAAATAGCAGCCAGGGACATTTTTCAGATACCTCCATTTTAGCATTGTTCTCTTTACATGTTTGTAAAAGATGTCCTCTTTTCTTGCTTAAAAAAAAAGGAAAAAATTTAATTATGTTGGGAGGATCTCAGAGGTGTTGTGGGAGGGAAAAGGTAATGTGTAACATTATGTATAAGAAAATATATTTTCATAATATATTTTCAACATATATTTTAATAATATGATGTATAAAATATATTTTTTAAAAAGAAATTATCTTATGCATCATCTATGTTGTGATTAAAAAAATAGCGGCACATGAGAGAAAGACGTCATGAGACTGAGTTCTTATGGAGGGGATTTTTTTTATTGGGTAAAGTGCATGTGAAAAGTAGGGAGAGGAGAGGAGAGACCAACCTCTGGAGACAAGAGTAGCAGAAGAGAAGAGAGAAAAGAGAGAGACAGGGAGAGAGAGACAGAGACAGACAGACAGACAGAAACAGACAGATGGACTGATGGAAACAGAGAGAGATCAGAGTTTTGCAGGGCCCTTTTAAAAGGGAACATAGTGAATGTGCACAGTTGGGACTTTTGGTGGTTACAGCTGACGTATACCCCAATGTCAGGTCAGTGTAGATGCCTGAATACTAACAACTACCATGAAATAAAACTAGAAATTAACAAGGTAACTTAGGAAATTGTGCATATACATGAGGATTAAGTAATGATTTTGAAGGATAAGGGCAAGAAATGAAGCCAAAAGGTAACATTAAAATTTGTCAAATAAATGAATGAACATGTAATACGCCAAATTTTTGAAATGGAGTTATATGAATGCTGTGATTTATTAGAGCAATAAGCAAACATTTCCATCCAAAACAGAAAGGGGCTGGAGAAAATTGTCAGTGGATAGCTGAACTCGGTGCACTCACAGGTCCAGTGCCAGCCAGCAATCATATCACAGGACTCTAAACTGCTTGGAAATCCAGCTCCAGAGGATCTGACACCATCTTCTAGCATTTGTGGGCACCAGGCACCCATGTGGTGCTCAGGTAAGCACTCACTAGTATATATAAATTTTTAATTAAAAATGGAAAAAGAACTCAAAAATAAACTTAGGATTTTACTCAGTACAACAAGAAATAGAAAATAAATTTAAACAAAACTTAAAGTTATATGAAAAATATCAGGTTGTAAGAAAAATAAAAAGCAGAACATATGAATTTTAATGAAATAAGTTTTTTATGAAAAGATAAACAACGCTGTAAATACTATAGCTAGACCAACCAAAGGGGAAAAAAGGGCAAAGATATATAAAACTCATAGATTGAAAGAGAACCATTAGAACACAGAAGACAGAACCATTAGGGACTATTATGAAAAATTATAGTCTAACAAGTAGAAATACTTTGCAGAATCAGTTAAAGTTCTACCTCATGACACAGCCAAATTAAACCTGAGTAGGCCATTAGTAAGCAACAATCAAACCAGCAATAAGGTTTCCCAACAAAGACAAGCCAGGGAGCTGATGAGTTTAATGATGATTATGAAGTAATTAAACAAGAATTCCTGTCAAATTCTTAAAACGAATGGTCCTAAATTCTCCTAGACTCGTCTCATGAGACCATTGTTACCACATAATCAAAACTACATAAACATCCAATAATAAAAGAAAAGATAACATCAAGAAGATTAGAGAGGTTGATAAGTGAGATTTATTCAAGGCATTAAGGAGAGTTTCACATATAAAAATAAATAAACAATTCATCACATCAACAGACTGAAATATGTGTGATCATTTCCAAAGATACAGGGGAATACCTTCAGGAAAAAAACTCCTCAGCACGTTAGGCAGAGAGGGACGAGACTCTGAAACAGTTAAGATTCAGTGTAGTAATCTTACAGTCAGTGTGTTGGAATACACTGTGTATGGAATATTATAATCATGCCCATATTCGACACTGCAACTCAGTATACTGGAAGTTTTGGCCAGCGCATTTAGAAAAAGAAAGAAATAATGTACATCTGAACTGCAGAAGAGGAAGTCAAATTGCCCCTGCTGACAGATAATATAGAATTATTTTTACACACATAAAAAACTAAACACTGTATCAATAGACTATGACAAGGGGTAAATTCAACAGCAAAACATGATACAAAATAAAACATAAAAATCAGTAATATTTTACATACCACTAATATACCTCATTAAAAGGAACAGAGAAAACAACTCCATCTGTAAGAGCTGCAAACTATAGATAATTTTATTCAAATAATTGAATGACTCCATAATAAAATTTATCAAACCTTAATGAAAGAAATTGAAAAATCACAAACATAGTATAAAGACATATGCTGATAGAGTGAAATAAGTAATATTGTTAAAATATCAATATTACCTAAAGTTATAGTTTCAATATAATCTTCATTGAAATATAAACAGAAATAAAGGCTAACTTTTAAAATGTTCTAAAATTCTCAAATGAGCTAAAAAGTTCCCTAATAGTCAAATAAGTTCTTAAAAAAAGAGAGAAAAAAAACTTGATTTTTTAAAAATACCTTTTCTCATGACACATAACACACCCATATAAGCAAGACAGCTAAATGTTGAGATAAAAGCCAATATGTCAATCAATGAAGAGTAAGCTCAGAAAAACAAATCCACAACTGTACAGCCATTGTATCTTTAGGAGGTCCCCAAGTACATTTGGAAAAGGTAGGTATTTCTGTGAATGCTTCAGAGAAAACGCCATACCCACATGGAAAGGATTAACAGTTGATCTCTATACTTCAAAATATACCAAGACTTAATAGAGTCCTGAATCTAGATGACTGCTAGAGGAGGCATGTTAGTATTCCTGCCAAATTTAAATCTAGGCAATTATTATGTTTTTAGGTAGAAACAATAAAGTGTGGGTAATAAATATGAAAACAGTGATACTATATCCTAATCAACTAAGAATCTTCTCTGTTGAAGGAAACAATGGAATGAAGGAACAGCCTTCAGACCTGGATCATGTATTTGGAAACAGTTAATCTGACGAAATGACAGTAATAAGTAAAGAAGAGATCTTAAGCAATTCAACAGCCGAGAAACCCAAACCTCTGGTTATACCACAGGCAAAAGATCTGAGTAGGCATTTTTCAAAATTAATTATGAAAGAGCTCAATATTAATAGGCAATATAAAAACACAATAAAAATCATGACGAGATAATACTGTAGCACAGAGTGAATCCTGCCAAAGAGACTGTGTGCAAATTACAAACATTAGAGAAGGGGAATGCTTATACTTTGAGGGCAGAACTGAAAATAATATAGCAAATATGGAAAATTGTATGGAGACTGCTTAAAGAATGAAAAATTGTATGGAGACTGCTTAAAGAAGGAAAGTATAACCATTTTCTAGTTGGCCAACTCTACCACTCAGTAGATATCAGAAGGAAATGAAATGAGTAGAGCAATGTTTAGTACACTACCCCCACCCCCAGTTCTTGATTACAGGAATTCCATGCACAGTATTCCACAAACGATACACGCAAAAATAAAAATGAAGATCTTAATTGTCAGGTCCCAAACAAACCAAAGACAAGTCTCACTTTGTACCTGTGGCCCCTCCCAGCACTTCTCATTCAACCCCTTATCATAAAGCTCCACCTCCCAAGGGTGGGGCTTCTGACTCTCTTCCCTCAGCAACTATATTGTATATAAGTCAGCTATTTTGGCTATGAGATCTCATGATCCATGTGCTCCCTTAGCCTGTTGGTCCAAAGCTCCTCTCTTGTCCTCATACTCTTTGGTTTCTCTTTCTTTCCTCCTCATGATCTGGTTCAGTCAGAACCCTTCCATATGTGTCTGGCTTCTCTCCCTCATATCTACAGCAAAACCTTCTCTTCAGTCATAGCAAGGGGCAGCCATGTCCTCATTTTCATTAATCTGAAGCCAAAACTTAGCATTAGCACATATGAGCCCCTTTCTGAGTACTTGACCTCTCCAAACCAAGGTACTGATTTGACTCTTGAGGTATGCATGGATCATTTGTTTCTGCTGTCTTCTGCCTCTCATCAATTTGACTCAAAATTCTAAAAATCACCTCTTCAGCCACTTGCCTCCCCTGTTCTAACCATCAACCTCTTCTAAGTCCCAGCACTTTCTTATGTCCTCTATTGTCACTAGCTTTCCATATATCCTCCTGGGCCTGTGATCTTTTCTTTGCCTCCTCCCTCTCAGGGATAGTTGCTCTATCTCTCCTTATGCCCTTCTGTCTTCCTAGGCCTGGACATGTGACCATTGTCTCTCAAAGCTCCTACACTTCCCTCTATGAGCTGCTGTCTTGTGGCTTCTCCATGTCTCTATAATATGATATTGGAATGCTTCCTAGGGTAGAATTCGTATTTGCTATCCATGTCCCTCATGATGACACCAATCTCTGTCTCTCAGCTTCGGTTTGGAAGTTAATGGAACCCCCCTTTGGGTGGAGTTTATTTTGCAATTCTTTCTGCTCTCTTCCTTGCCCTAGAAAATTTTACTAGAGCCTCGTTGTCGTACTACAAATGGCCTGATTTCAGTATAGCTCAGCTGCTAAAGATGGCATACTAGATTTCCAAATTTTTGCAGATTATAACAGCTTCTGTAACCCATAAACAAATGATCCCAAAGTCTCTTATCTCTAAAGTGTTTCAACTTTCTACTCTTGAAAATCTTTTATCTCTACAGTTTCTCTGAGCTCTGCTCTCAAGAAATCCTATAGTCCAGTCATAGAGAGGGAGGAGTGATATTATGAGCAAAGGGTCCAAGACCATGATGGGGATACACACAGAAACAACTGAGTCAAGCTAGTGGAAGCTCTCTGAACCCTGACTGACAGCTGGCGAAACAACATAAGACTGAACTAGGCCCAGTGAATGTGGGTGACAGTTATGCGGCACAGGCTGTTTGTGGGGCCACTTTAGTGTGTTAACTGGCTCTTTGGAACCCATTCCCTATGGAGGTATACCTTGCTGAGACTGGATATAGCAGAGAAGGCCTTGTTCCTGCTTCAAGTGATGTAATAGACCTTGTTGACTCCTCTTGGGAGGCCACACCCTCTCTGAAGAGTGGATGGGGGGTGTGGATGGGAGGAGGGTGGGAGAGTAGGAGAGTGGGAGGGAGAGGAAACTGGGATTGGTATGTAAAATAAGATTGTTAAAAAAATTTATGACAATTGTCTCAGGGTTTGTAACTTCTTGAGTGTGATCAAAAATTTGTAAAATCTGTAGCAAAAAGTTAATAAGCTTAAAACTTGTAACAAATGGTTGAATAGTTAAAAAATCTATACATAGGTAATCTTAATTTTCTACATCATGATGTGTGTATGTACGCATGCATGTGTGGGTGCAGCTGTAACATGGCTTCAATTCATATTGAAAAAAATAGATCTGCTGGGCGGTGGTGGCATATGCCTTTAATCCCAGGATTTAGGAGGCAGAGGCAGGAAAATCTCTGTGAGTTCAAGGCCAGCCTGGTCTTGAACTAGTTCCAGAACAGGTTCCAAATCTATAGAAAAACCTGTCTCAAAAATAAAACAACATCAAATAAAAGATCTATTAGAAAAATGAGTTTTAAAATAGCAGCCATGTAACTTACTTCCATCTTTGCTGATGATTTAGTCAGAAAGGAGGTTACCATGTGGCTTGCAGCCATATTTACTAAGGTCAAAAAAGAGTACATGCCATGTCACCTCACTACCATCTTGAATAAGATAGCCATGTGGTATAAACCAAATAAGGCGGCACCTATAGCAAATAAGGCAGCACCTGTGGAACTTCTAAGTACTACTGCATCAGCTCCTTGCCATTATATCTCTTTTCAGACTATAGAGATATTGTGAGGTCTCCAAGGTATTTGAATTATACGGATTTTGTATATATTCATAAAATTATAAAGGTCTATTCAGATGAACAGAAACTGATTATAGATGTATTTCTAACTCCTTATGTCTTTGATAACTGTTCAACACGAGGTTCTAAATTTTTTTTAGATAAGTAAAAACATGATTGATGAATAAGGTTTGTTTAACAAATAAGGTTTATATATTCTAAGTTCTATGCAGGTTAACAGAAATTGTGGTGAAAGATATATGTCTAGTCTTTTTGTCTTTGCTAATTTTACTAAGCATAGGCTATTTGGATAAACTGCATCTTGTAAAAAGTGATACTCTGCAACAGTGCTCTGTGGAAGGATCTGAGAGTTTCCAGTCTCCACACGGACTGTATTTGTTGTTTAAAATTTAAATTTTTTATTGAGCTCTACATTTTCCCTGCTCCCCTCCCTCCCTTTCCTCTCCCCACTTCAACCGTCCCCCAATGTCCCCATGCTCCCAATTTACTCAGGAGATCTTGCCTTTTTCTACTTCCCATGTAGATAAGATCTATGTAAGTCTCTCTTAGTGTCCTCATTGTTGTCCAAGTTCTCTGTGTTTGTAGGCTGGTTTTCTTTGCTTTGTGTTTAAAGTTTAATTGTGATGTTAAATATTCTTTGATTAAATATTCAATGCAAAATTCTAAGGTTCAAAATAAACAGGTACAAATCATCCACCACAGGATCCAGCTATGCCACTCTTAGACACACACCCAAAGTATACTCTAGCCTACGACAAGGACGCTTGTTTAGCTGTGTTCACTGTGGCTTTATTCATAAAAGCCAGAAACTGGAAACCACCTAGATGTCCCTCAACAGAAAATGGCTAAAGAGTATTTGGATCATTTACACCATTAAGTAATACCCAGCAGGTAAAAAAAAAAAAAAAAAAATGGCATTGAGAAATTTGCAGGCAAACGGAAAGAAAGAGAAAACAATCATCCTGAGACACGTTACCCAGACTCAGAAAGAAAAAAAAGGTATGTATTTACTTATTAGTGAATAATAACTGTTAAGTGAAGGATAACCAAGCTATAGACAGCAGATCTGGGTTAGATAAAGAAGAGGTGCCTAGGGTGTCACATGGATGTCCTTGACAGGGGATACAAATATGTATTTTATGGGTGGAGGACTGTGAGTGGATAGGGATGGAAGAGGGAGGAGTCAGGTGTTGTGGGAGATGGAATGGAGAGAAAGGAGGTGTGAGTGGAAGATTGGAATTAGGGTTTATTTGGGCATTTGTGTGGAAGCCAGTGCTGTGGAAACTTCCTGGAATGTATTAAGGTGGTGGTCCTAATTAGGACTTCTTGTAATCAGTGATAGAGTCTTAACTGGACATGTGCCATAGCTAGGTGAGGCTTCCAATGGAGGGTCTGGTTTGCATACAATTGATTTCTGTGCAGCTCAATTATAATGAGTTGCAGATACAAGTTGCAAATACAGTTGTATTTCCATTGGACCCCCATGTGCCAAGGAAATCCCCAAGCAACCTAGCTGGATGCTAAGATTAAAGGTTGTCCTCTGCATACAGACAGTGGAGTCCTATTGCCAAGGACAATATCCATACAACTTATTGAATGTGGAGAATTCTAGTTGGTGCCTACAAGGAACCTTCATTCCTATATTCTACTCTCTTTAATGTAACAAAGGTGTACAAAAGGTACTCTGAAGGTTGCCAAAAGATAAACATAAACACAAACCTACCCACAAAACCTTTGACCTACAATCTGTCCTGCCTGAAAAATATGCTAGGGCAATAGTAGCACAGAACTTGTGAGAGTAGGAAATCAATGTATCGATTGACTTAATGCCCTCTTCATGAGAAATAACCCATACCCAACAATGTTGGGTAACTAAGAACCAAGAATTAGTCCAAAGTTCTAAGGTAAATCCAAAGAGGCTGGTTAAAAACAAACAAACAAAAATACAATAAATAACAGCAAAACAATTTTAAAAAATAAAAATGGTTCCTAATGATATTCTGCTACCCTCATAAATTAATGTCTTATCCAGTCATCATCAGAAAGGCCTCCTCTAGGGCCAGGCGGCGGTGGCGCACGCCTTTAATCCCAGCACTTGGGAGGCAGAGGCAGGCAGATCTCTGTGAGTTCGAGACCAGCCTGGTCTACAAGAGTTAGTTCCAGGACAGGCTCCAAAGCTACAGGGAAACCCTGTCTCAAAAAACAAAAACAAAACAAAACAGAAACAGAAAAAAAAGAAAGACCTCCTCTAACAGCAGATGGGAACAGATATAGAGACCTACAGCCAAATATTGTGCTGACCAATGGTCTAAATGAGACGTCTCCATGAACTCCTTCATCTCAGAGCTCAGGGAATCCAGAGGAAGAGAAGGTAAAGGGAGTATGAAGAACACAAGGAGAACATGGCCTTCTGAACCAACTAAGTAGGTACATATTAGCTCACAGAGACTGAAGCAGCACACACAGGGACTACAGGGGTCTACACTAGGCCCTCTGCTTATACATTTTAACTATTAATTTTATATTTTTACAGGACTCCTGACTATGAGAACAATAGGTCTATGACTCTTTTACCTGTTCTTGGAACTTTTGTTGGGTTGCTCTCTTCAACTTTGATTTAAAAGTTTTTTGATTCATCTTATTCTATTTTATTTTGTCATATTTAGTTGTTATCTCTTAGAAGCCTGCTATTTTCTAATGAGATACAGAAGGGAGTGGATGCAGAGCAGAGGGAAAAGGAGGGGAGGGAAGGTGGCATGAACTTCATGGTGACCATTGCGCTGCTGCCTGACAATGTTCTAACATTTCATCATTGCAGACCATACTTCTCCACCACCTATTTATTTTAATTTTTAACGATTCTCAGTATTAATGCCTTTTCCCTTTGTGAATTTTGTGTTGGCTTTGGTAAAATGATAAAAATATGTACAATGGTAGCCTCTCTAAACAGATTAATTTTTTAGGAAAAAAAAATCCCACTAAACCAGGAATTCCATTGTGCCCTTCGAATTACTTACACAGGAATGTTAGAGATTTATTGATCCTAAGGATGAAATGCCTACAATTCAAATCCAGAATGTGAAGCCATTAAAGACAAGTGTTCAGTTATTAAAGATGGAGAAATCAGAATGGTACAGTAAAATGGGAAAAGAGTAAGACATAAGTGCCTTAATTTTGGGAACACAGTGAGGGGGACAGGTGCATATAGTATGACTAAGAAACTGCAATATAATGTCTGCTCCCCACACATCCTTTTCCCAAGGTCAGGCATTTGGATAAGGGTCTCCATTCCCTTGGGAGCTTGAGGAAAGATCCTGCTTGATAAAGTAGTCATTCTTCTTATCTCTATCAAAAGGAACTTAGGGCCCTTCCATTAACAAGATTGGTGACTATTGCCAAGGTCAATGACTCCTCTACTCCTGATCTCAAGCAATACCCCAGATCACACGTCCCTTGTCGCCAGTTTAATCCTATGTGTAACTATACAGTAGAAAAGGTGTTATCTTTTCTCAACTAAAGCTGCTGGCAGCCATCCCTATTCGCTCTCAGATCATGTCCTTCTCCTCTGCTTCTCCTCTCCCCGCTTTCTTGCCAAATCCACATATCCTCTTGGGCACCCGAACCCCCTCCCCTGGACAAAGCAGGACTCTGTCAGGAAGGGGAGGTGGGGGGCAACTAGGAGGAGTGGAGAGAGGGGAATTATAATCAGGATATATTGCATTAGAAAACAATCTATTTTCAATATAAATATATATTACAGAGAGATAGATGATAGAAAGTTAGATACAGTTTTGGAAATACTTTCAATCTTTAATAATTATTGAAAGGATTACCTGATATTTTCCAAAAGTGGTTGTGAATAAATCAGATAAACACATAAGAAATATATACATATATACAAATACATTATATACATATATTCACTTTTAAAATAATTGAAACTAATTAATGTCTGCTTATTGTTTTTCATATTATAATTATCAGTGTATCTATCACAAGGGATGGCCCAAAGTATCCAGTTGTCCTTATTTGTTACTGCTTTATACTGAGTTTCCATGTTCATCCAATGTTTTTGTTTGTTTTATGACAGTCTAATGCAGAACAGGTTGGTCCTGAACTCTGATAGCTAAGAATGATCTTGAACATATGATCCTCTTTATGCCACCTCCCCAGAGTTGGGATTACAGGTATAACCATTCTAATTTTTCATTCATACATATCAAAACATGTTATTCAGTGTTTCTCTCTTGAGAGCTATGACTTCTTCCTTTTTTATAATTTTCATATCTCAAATTGATATTACTGAAAGTATGTGTAACAATTTTTCCTGGGTCTGTCTTGCCTGTCTGTTTAACCTCATAGAAACTCCATTTATATAAACAATCTCTTCCATGTCCTTGGGCATTCTCTATACAAGTATGGAATCTTAAAAACACACAAGATAAGAAGGAGCACCAGTCTCCTCTACAATGCTTTGACATTTATGTGGTACTAATATAATCATAAAAAATAACACAGCCATTATTGAATCATTATTGGTTTATTCAGTTTATGTTTATTGGTTTAAATTTGTGCCATGTGCATGTTAAGTGCTCAGTTAGAGACTTTGGTGTACAACATTTTATTCCCTGAAGTAAAACTGAAGCACCTAGAGAAGCCATGGTAATTACTGAGTATGTTAAAAAAGCATGCATGCTTGCACTTGTTTCCCCGATTCTCATGCTGCATAAATTAACCTTGTTTCTTCTTCTTTAAAACTTTCCTTTCTGTGATGAAAAATAGACATAGCATACAGAGGTGATTCCAAGCACTGCAGAGGGTATTTTTACCCTTATTTATTATTAATAGTAATGATAAAAATAAGAGAATCTATTGACCAACAGACCTATAGCTACCATTATTTATGGTAAGAGGTTTCTATGATAGCACATTCTTATTCTGGTATGTTTTTCCCCCTATAGACTCAAAGACTATACCCAAGGTCATAAAACTGGTTTGGGGTTGAACTGACATTCAAAAGCTAAGTCTACTGACTTCCAATGCATTAAAATAAAAAAAATTAGAATTTTTTTATGAATGTTTAATTTCTTTCTCGGTCATTTATTCATACCCCCAATTTTCTTTCCTCTGGTCTTTTTTCTTCCTCTTGTCTCAGACTTTTGAATGTCAATCGCATCAAAGGAAGTGTTCATACTGTGAACAGATAAAGTTCTGTAAACTGGGCTTTCTGTGTGCTGTCAAGAGGGGCTCATATGACTCGAGGAAAAATGAAAATCAGAGCATGGAAATGAGTCCTCTCAGGACGTGGTGCCCAGATGAAAGCTGCAGAGCAGGCTTTCTCTGTCATCTTTCCTGCTCTTGTCTCACTTTCCTTTCTTTCCCTGGGCAATCCATAAAACTCAAATTTCCCTTTCTCAAGGTTGATCATTGGAACCAGAACTTCTTTTATTCCCAAAGCAAGGGAATAAAATTATCACCCTTCACTATTTTCTACTTTCCTATGTAAAAACTGACCATAAGGAATTTCTTTGATTTACATTATTACGTAGGTAAATAGGTAGCCATGCAAAAGGAGTCCTGCACCGTCTAAGAGGAAGGAAGCTATATGGAAATACACAAAGCTTGTGAGTCTCTGATCCATTATTTTGCAAGCATATATGTACATAGCCCTCAGTAGTAAGAATTCTCAACCCTGACCCACTGCATTTCCTGAAGTAGTATCTTATGTAAGCGATTTCCTACAGAGCCTCCTTTCTTAGAACTCCTTGGCCCCCTACAACTGCCTTCTCCTGTACTTTATCCAAGCATCCATACAAGCCACTGGTAATAATGAAGCCACACCCCAATAGGGAAAGTACTGGAATAGCTCCAACCATCACATTTGTCAAAGTGAACTGACCGAGAAACTGAGCTTTGAACCTTTTTTTTTTAAATCTGATCTAGATCCAGTAAAGTTAGATCAATGGCAAAATCAGAACCAAACTCACTCTGATGGCTTGAATGGGAATGACCCCCAGAGGCTCATAGATTTGCATGTTCAGTCTACAGTTCATGAACTGTTTAAAAGTATCAGGAGATGTGGTCTTATTGGAGTGGGTATGTCCTTGGGGGAGGTGGGTCACTAGGGGTGGGCTTTGAGGTTTCAAAATTGTATGTGTGTGACTCTGTGTGTTTGCTGTTTTCAATGGATTGTGACATCAATTTTTCAGCTATTGCTTCAGCATCATTCCTGCTGGTGCCCTGACATGATGACCATAGACTAAGCCGCTAAAACTGCTAGCAAACTGGCAATTAAATACTTCCTTTTATAAAAGCTGCTTTAATCATGGTGTGCCTTCACAGCAACAGAATGGAGTCTAGAACACTCACACTCAACTTCTGGAAACTCATATGAAAAGAAACACTAACAAATAAACCAACTCCAGAAGTCCAAATTTTATCTGATAAACCAAAACAATATGGAAAACTAAGACTGTATATTTCCCACCAAAGACCATCAGTCCTATAATAAAAGGACTGAAGAGTAAAAACTTAGATGAATCTGAGAATCCAGAGTTGAAATGAACAGTTAAAACTGTGTTGAAAGAGTTCAAAAGTTCAAAGAAGACACCCTAACAAACCAAAAAAAAGGATAGGATAAATTCCTTATTGAAGTTCCAAAAAAAAAACCCTACAAACATCTGAATGAAATGATAAAGACAATTCAGGATATGAAATATTAATTCAGAGGAAAAATAAAAATATAGAATTAATTTCAAAGTGCAATAAGCTGGAAATGGCAAGTTCAATGAGTCAATTAAAAGGAATCAGTGGAAAGAATCACTGAATCAATCAAATATAAAATGTAATATGAGGACTAGAATAAAATGTAGAGAAATTCTGGTAGATTGTTCAACCAAGGTAAGTGAAAAATTAAAACAGACCAAGAACAGAATATTCAGGACGTTTGAAATATTATGAAAAGACAATATTTATTACTTATGGACTTAGAAGAAGGGAAATTCCAGGCAAAAGCTGTTACACATCTTCAGTAAACACACAATAGAAGATTTCCCAAAAGGAAGGGAAACCCCATATAGCTATAAAAAGCCCACAATATAATTTTTGTGGACAGAACCAGAAAAGAAAATCTCCATGCCATACCATAGTTAAAAACTAAATATATAGACCAAGGAAAAGGCATTGAAAGCTACACTAGAGAAGGACATGTCACTTAAATAGGCAAGCACATAAGAGTAACAGATGCCAGTGGCAGCCCTAGTCAAAGTCACTTGGAATGGTATACTTCAAGTCCTGAAAGATCGTAGACACCAACCCAAGCTAGTACACAAGGTGAACTGTCTGCCATAGTTGCACAATAAGGAAAAAGGTGCTGCAATATAGAACAGGATAAATTAATCATGTGCCCCAAGCCAGACCACCGCCAGGAGTAATTGAGACTGAGGAGAGGGTAAACAATGAAGAGGCCACAGGAAGATGGCAAGACAACAACTGATATGCAAAGTAGGACTATATAAAATAGCAAAGGCCAGCTTATTTTTTGGATTCCTGATACTTTTAGAAGTAAAAGAAACAAAATTAAATGATGTTTGTTTAAAAGGAGCACCCTGAGTTCAAACGCAGACGGATAAAAATGCTTCATGGGTGACTCCACACAATTCTTCCCAGGTAAGCACAAATGTCATATTTCTTCCATTAACGAGAGATTAATTTTGTTGAAAATATGAGTATCAGGGATATATGAGGAATAAATAAGGAGACTGTTTGGGAAGTGGGTGAAAGAGGGCAATCACAAGAGAAACAGGTTTAACCACTTGCTGACTATGTGTGGAACTTATGTATGGGGAAAAGAAATAGTATAGAGTGAAAGATGTCTAGAAATCTTTCTAAAGGATATGTAGAGACTCTGCCATCTGGACCTGAAATGTCTCTTACAGATTGATGGATTAAAGGCTGATTCTGAACTTAAGCCTGATGGGTATTGCTGGGGACTTCCTGATCTGTGGCCTAGAATAGAAGGTTGCCAGGTCATTGACTGTGTGATTTTGAAGGGAATACTGGGTCGACTGCCTCTTTCTTCTTCTATTCTCTATGACATGAGTAGACTTTTCATACTGCATGTTCCCCGTCATGATAGGCTGTCTTGCCTCACCAAGAGCACCATGGCCAAACCAGTTGTGGATCCTGAGGGTCTAAACTGTAAGCCAAAAGAAACCTATTTCCTTTATTTGTTTATCAACTCAATTTTAGTTTGTTACTCAGTTTTATTTTGTTGTTGTTTTTAAATCTGAAGTTGACAAACACATTCCCCCTGGATGCTTGTTTTCACGGAAAGAAGGGATACAGAATATATCTTAATTCATCTTGATATTAATTGTTCTTCAACACCTATTAGGTCTCATATGTTTTCCCTATAAATACGAATTGCCTATTCACCTGATCCCGAAGGTACCTGAAAATTATTAGTTACATGAAAGTTTTCTTCCCTCTATTCCCTCTCCCTCCCTCCTTCCCTTCCTTCTTTCCTCTTTTATTATCTGAAATATTATTTTGATAATACCATTTGTATGGAAAACAAGAGGATAGGAGGATAAATGACATAAGTGTAGATATCAACAAATCTGGCTCAAAATCTCAAACAATCCATTCAATTTTTGTGCCTTGGATAATATCTTAAAACCCAAAAGGTCTTAGTTGCCTATATTAACAGCAGTTTAGTTCTTCTTTCTCTCTGTCGTTGTGCCCCTTACTCTTAGTATAGCTCTGAGGTAAGGCCCATATGTACCACACTTTAAAGAGAATAAACAGGCCAAATGTAAGAAGCTATCAATACAAATCAGTTTATACCTCAAAGCGGTGAGAGATTGTTCATGCTGGAGTCAAAGAGGGATGACCATGACTCAGAAACACAGATTAAGCTTATCTCAAATTCAACTTGCCAAACAGGGTAGTAATTTCATGAAGGTTTTCTCGGACATGAAAAGAACATCAGAACTCAAAATACCTTTAAAATCCATCACTGGGTCTATAAGGTAGGCAGATTATTATAAAAAAAAAAAAACTGTTATGGGATTCAAATGCTATCCAATGACATTCTTAGCTTTTGGATTGATGAAAAGTACCAATTCCAAATGATTGCTATAAAAATAACAAAGTTGTTAAGCCACTTACAGACATGTAGAGGAAGTGACCACTTATTGAGGTTCAAGTTAGCCCAAGATGAATTGTAATTAGAGTGTAGATCTGCAACATTCTAACCTCTCCAAATAATTGATGCTCTAATCAAACTATCAGCCTTGTATATTGTTCTAGAAACTTTTCCTCACAAAGAATATTCAAGGTGTTGAAGAAGGCTATTCACTAATTTAAATTGGATATTCTAACCAGAATATTACAATAATGCAAAAATAAATAAAGAGAAATGTCCTAGGATTAGCACACACCTCATCATTCCCATGATTTAAAATTATTTGGCCTATTTTGACACTGATTATTTCCCGCCCATCATATAATAGATCTAAGGAAAGTCTTCTGTTTTCAGGCACTGTTATATACGGAGTGCTTAATAAAAGTTGTCTTCCAAATGCTTTATATTTTTCCAAGAGCTCATTTCAAGAAAATAATTTGAGGGGGAATGTTGCTGGATAATTCTTACTCTGTTCGACCAACTGCTGAGACACAAATGATCACTTTTCATTCACCTAATTGTGTAGTTGCAAAGCTTTTTGTCTTTATGGACACCGTGGGCAGGAAACTTCCCTGACAAAACTAAGCTCCTTGCTGTCTCCTCTGCTTACCCATGTTTTTATCACTAGCCATTTCAAAAGAAAGCTGCTGCACAGTGGCTATGAAAATGCCTGTCAGAAAGCCAGAGGCAAAAATCACCTCTCCTTAAATGAGAAAATACGTGACAAGTGCGCCACTTACAATTATAAATTAAAATGCCTTGGGCAAGTCTGGGAAAAGTGAAGTAGTGGAGCTGAATTTCTGACACCAAAGTATATATTGTCTACTGCAAGTTACAGGAAGGAAGCAAGAGCAAAGGGAAGACAACAGAAATCACTTAAGAGAAAACAACATGGGTGTGGCGAGGAAAGTAGTTAACCTTTACTGATGTTTGCCAGGTCCTTCCTGTTTAATATTTAACGGTATTTCTTACTGTTTTCTTTTTCCTAGAGAATCTTCATGATAAAAGTTCATATATCATTTCTATCGGTCAAAATAGGATTTTCTATCAGTTTTGAATTGTGATCAACCAAATCATCATTGAACAAAATAGATTATATGTGCCTACTCTCCAATTTCTGTCCATAATTCAAGAAAGGCGGGTAAAGAAAAAGCTCCCCTTTGTCTTTTTGGTGTAGCTATTTTGATTACAATCACCACTCTATCTTTCCAGCATTAATTTGTTTGGTTGCTGTGGCAAGTGGTAAACCGAAGTTTTGGGTACCCATAGGGTTAGGCATTTGTCTCAGAATTTAGGTGACATTACTAACTTAAACCTACAAGGAGGCAAATGTTGGAAAGAATTGACTTTCACAAATAACAAGAGCTAATACACATACTGGACCTGGAGGTAATTCATCTCTCTCTCTCTCTCTCTCTCTCTCTCTCTCTCTCTCTCTCTCTCTCTCTCTCTCTCTCTCCCTTTTTCTCTGTCCCCAAATTGTGGAAAGTATGTACACTCTCAGCAACTGATCCAATACCACGACTGCCTGCCTGTTCCCATGTTTCCCATTATGATGGTCATGGGCTCTAAATTACTGCTATCAAAGCTACTGTTTTGAGATAACCATTTCCTATTGAAATCTATGCTATAAAATCCTATTCCTAGTCACCCATGGAGAGTCAGTAAGTAGTTTATTCACACTAGCTAGATGTTTAATTCCTCCTAGTTTCCAATTACCTTAACAATTTCACCACCTTTGCTAAAGAACTTTCTACTGCATTTACATTCTCTTCCAAAGAAATCTCTTCTGAGATTAGTGCTTTGTCTCCAAATGACAAGTTGCAAATGAGGCATTTTCCTTTTAAACATTCAACTTGAAGAAATAATTTATCCAGGCAGGGGACCCTTCTCACTGACCACAACATGTAGGGACAGAGAGCACTGAATGCTGAGCTATAGTTTCTTGACTTTCAAATAAATACCAAAAGATTAGCAGAACAAGATCTCTACTTGTAAGACGGAGTAAGGGATGCATTTTTCAAAAGCTTTAGTATTTGTCTAGAGTGAGTAATCATAGGCAATGCAATTCCTTTGCCATTTATTCCTGGGAACAGAAAAGCAAAAACTGAATTTCTGATTTTTGTTGTCTTAATTTTAATAAAAGTATTTGACAAGGGGTTATCCAGCATTGGCGATGAAGTTGAAAGGATTCTTTCCACCTGACTAACTGAATATCACATTTCAAATTGACTATGACCTCTACAACTGTTTGTGGAATGGTTAATTGTATGTGCATCATCCCTGACATCCAGAAGAGAAATTTGACTTTCTAGAAGCCTTTATATAACATTCAGGTTGTATTATCAAATTCTAGGTAATTGTCATTTTCTTTGAAATAACTACAATTCTGTTAGAAATTCATAAACTGTGGGATTTCTAACTGATGAAATGGAGACAGAGTAGAAAGACAAGAAATATTATGTGAACAATGGAATACAATGTAGCCTCTCATTTTACAGTGTGATTGAAGGGTTTCTCTGGCAGCCAATCAAGAACACCAACATATAATACACACTTAAGGTCTATATCTCTTCCCAGCAGAAAATCTCCCATTGTATAGTACTGTCTTTGGAAATCTCATTTAAGGTGAAAGAACAAAACCCCAGGTGTTTTGATTTTATTTTAACCTATTGAAGTCTAATCCAGGAGATCTCTGGAGTCACCATACAATCTCAGCCATCAATAAAAAGCTGAGAAATACCCCTGATGTTTTGCCTGGAGGTGTTTTGCACACTGATAGGGGAGGAAAGGAGTCATGGTTTAGGCTAGCTGTGAACCCTATGAATGACTGTAGCAAGACGCTAGGCAAACTTTGTCTACTGTTAGGATAGTGGTGAGAGTCACCCATCATTCTCTTATTGAACTTGAGGTTCTGTCCTCACCCTGGTTCTGTAAACTCTGTCAGAAACCCATAGTTGGGAAGATCATAGACCCTAAACAGTAATTTAATAGTGCTGTTTAGCTAAATTGACATGGATTAAACTTTCTTGTGAAGATCTTTGTCAATACCCACAGTCAAATGCGACTCCCAGAATTAGCTTCACTTTACAGAGAACTGTGGTGAATGCAGAAGCTTTTAGCTATTCAATTCTGAGAAGTAATCTCATCTACTTTATTATAGCAACTGAAAAGCCTTTGACATGCAGATGTAGGTGTCAGAACCTTGTTAGAGATCCCTAAGGGTACAGCTGAGGATTTTTAAATCCCAGTTCCAATCCAGCTTAAAGCAGGTCTTTGATTTCTTAGTTATATACAAAAGCATCTGGGAATTGTGTTCTAATGTATTTGTATTTAAAGTTATTTAATAGTTACTTATGCAAGTTTTGAGTTTGCATCATTTATTTGGGTTGATATACTCCTAAAATCTGCGAAAGTGGTAGCTGAATATAAAGCAATCCTTAGAAGAAAGCGATGAGAATAATATATCAAACAAAAATGCAAGATAATATAAAAATGAAGAATTCTGACTAATAAACATTTAACTTAAATGAATACTACTGTTATAAAATCAAAAGCTGGTATATCCATTAGACTGGGAGATTCTTCATCTATGTAAGTTTCTTGAACAGAGATGAAATTAAAAATACACCATGATTGTTCAGCAGTTTTTTTAAGTTTTCATGCATTTGCAGCATAAGATATAAACATGTGAGCATTGAGAACATTCATATCTTGGGTCTTGCACTTTATGTGCAGCTTCTTGGGGAAGTTTAATATTATTTTATTACATTTCGATAACTTAGAATGCTGAGGATAAGAAAGAATGGACACGAGTCCTTGTGTTCTTAATTTGATATTTTATAAACACATGCTGAGTACAGAAAGCCAAAGGTCAGAGTCCATTTTTGACAGAAACAAAAGCAATGAAAGAGTTGAAATCTATATGGGAGTCAGAAATGTGTTCACCAGGCCCTCTCACAGTATTTCTGAGAACCACATATACGCTGCCGACTGCATTGCTGACTACTGTCGATTTTTTACCTTAAAAATAGATTTGAATTCATTTACCACAGGGCAGAGAGGAAAGGAGAATAAGTCAGGAGGATCTCAAAGTGGAGATGCTTAGACACAAGAGACAGAAGACAAGCAGGAGGTAAAATGTAATTTTGAGGGGAAAATCATAAGATAAGATTGGATTTTTTGGTATAATTTTTTTTCTGAAAATGCAATTTGTAACAAGTTATATTGTCTGTAAAGGGATGCCTACTGCACTTCTAATGTGTTTTTTTTTAGTATCTGAAACATGAAAGCACATCAGAATACTTCATGTGCAAACCATGGCATTAAACAGATTAGAAAAACTAAATGTCACACAGTAACATGATCGGTTCTTGTGCGATTAATTTAGTAGAAAGCCAGAGAATCGCTGCAGGAGACACTTTCTCTAGCTATGCACCCTGCAGCTAAAATACCTTGTATACCTTTTTTTGAAGGAACAATAACTTTGCTGAAGTGATAAATTTAAAGCTTGTATGGTTTTTGGATTGTACCTCAGCAGAATTGCTCCAAACTGAGTTGTGTATTCAGAGAAATAGATGTAAGAGTGAATAAGATTCCAAGTTCCTCGGCCTCCCATAGTGGTCCTACCCCAAACCTTTCTTTGTTGAACTAAGTGGCTGCTATTTATTATAATGTCTTTGGTTCTTTGGCTTAAAATACCTTCTTTCTATTGTCCTCCCACTTTACTTAGCATATATTTTATTAATGATTTCAATATCTACATTTGTTACTTGTCTCATCAATCCCATATAATTATAACAAACACAAGAGTTAGAGTTTTATTCTCTTCCCTATATAATAAGCTTTTGATTACTTACAAACTAGATTGTAGTAATAAGGAGAGCCTGCTTTTGGTCCTGGCTGCCTGGCTCCTGCCGCATTCCCAGTGCCTGGCTAGCTTATACCCGAAATAATTACACAGAAACTGTATCCATTGAAATACTGCCTGGCCCATTATCTCCAGCCCCTTATTGGCTAACTCTCACATATTATTTTAACCCATCTCCATTAATGTGTATCGCCATTTGACTGTGGCTTACCGGCATGAGTCTAACCAGCGTCTGTCTCGGGCAGGAGAAACATGGCAGCAGCCACATTACCTTCTCCCCAGCATTCAGTTCTGTCTCCCCACCTATCTAAATTCTGCCCTATCAAAAGGCCAAGGCAGTTTCTTTATTCAACCAATGAAAGCAACACATAGAAAGAAAGACCTCCTATACCATTAGATGAAAACAGTATATGTGTGTGTGTGTTAAATAATGTAATAATGTGATGATTTTCTAAATGTCTACACAATGCAGTGATTTCTACATCCAAACTAATGAACACATAAATCAGCACATATTTTTACCCTGTGGGTTTACACATGGTCAAAGCATTTAAATTCTGCTTTCTTATCAAATATCAAGTAAACAACAAAATATCCTCTATTGTCAACTTTTCAGCCAAGCTATGCAGAGCTTGTCTGCTGAACCTGGGGTCTGAGGACCTAAAGGAATGGGGCAGACTACAGTCTAAAACTGTAGACAACATTGCCTCAGGTTCAGTACACTTTTACACAGGAATGAAGCAAATAAAGCAATAATCTAAGGAAGGTTGTCTGAGTTCAGAAAAAAAAATTATCAGAGAAACATGCAAATAAACGTCAGTAGACACATACTAAATATTAACAGAGCAGCCCTTTCCCAGAACTTTCTCAGAAGAGACCAATTTAAACATAATTGTCTAGCACATACTACAGATTGTATCTGAGAAAGCATGAAAGCAAGGAAGAAGGTCATATCCAGATTCAGGGCACACAAACCAGATTGGGTTCTAGAGCTCTGTTCTGATAGCCAACAAGAATAAACACATCTTATAAATTAAATGTAAATGTTTATGACAGAGGCACTAAATCACATCCAAGAACAATCCAAGGAGATATTAAATGCACCTGAGGTAAAGGTCTTCTGCCTTTTTTCCTGGAGTCTCTCTCGTAGTTTTCCAAGGCACTGTTCACCATGCATCATTGTTTTGACCATGTTCCTACAATCTGTAGTCAGTCTATTATATATTTTATCTCAAGAACTAGTTCATTCTATAAATAAAACTTGACCACAGTGTCCCCATAGTTCATATGTCCACTATTGGCAACTACTAGCCCACTTCTACTTCTGTGCCTAGAATGTCTTTTTAAGGAACTATGTTTGCCAACCCGCATCATGAAAATAACATTTTTCTGCCTTCACTTAAAAATAATGCATTGAGCATTGACACGATCTGGTCACCAGGTCAGGAAAGTTAAATTGGGCATCATGTATTCTCCAGTGGTCCCAAAACAAAGTCCATCACTCCTGTTAATTAGAGCTTTTCCTGTGGATTCCGACTGAAATCACCTTAGTTTCTTCTTTAGCTCTCACCTGGTTCTAATTAGTTCCCTTGGAACATTAACCCAGCTCCCTCTTTCCAGCCCCAATCCTACCTCATGATTCATCTCATTAGAAAAACTGATAAGGAGGCTCCTAATATCTGCTAGGTAAGATGTACAATTGTAAGCTCCACCAAGCAGTTTGCTAATGATAAAGAATGGCCTTCCTTGTGGCAAGCATTACAGAGTATCGTTGCCTAATGCCCTTTAACTTGGGTAATTAAACACACCAACAGTAGAGATAAATTTTTCACAGTGGGGGTGAAGAAGAAACTGGAACAAAAAACCATATCCTTTCCCCAGCAGAACAGACATCTCTATAAAGCATTTTAGCAGACTTCACGAAGGTGCTTTCCATATTGGTGAGTAAGCACTAAATATCCTCTTGGCACCCCTACATCAGAAAAACAACAACAAAATGGAGTTGGAAACTTTAAACTTGTGTAGTGATGTATAGATACTAGAAAAATGACTGCTTATCAAAGAATCCTACACCTTAACCTAGTAGTAGTAGGTAATATGTAGGTAATATGACTGTATTACCTACATGGGGCTTGTAACAAACATTTTCAGGCATGGAGATGGGAACATTATCTTGGATTTTCTAATGGAGCCAAAAGTAATCACAAGAATCCTTAAGGACTGTAGGCAGAGAGAGACATTACAACAATGCTTCCCGTCACTGAAGATTCTCGAGTGATAATTTGTGTTTTCTTGACAGTGCACAGCAATATTTTAGAGATTATATATGCAATATTTTAGAAAGTATATTTTGGGGACTGAATAAGAACAGAGCTGGGAAGATAGCTAACATGGTCAACTGCTTGCTGCATAAGCACGAATGCCTAAACTTTCTAGAAACTCAGCACCTACATAAAAAGCCTCATGTGTGCGCATTCCTGCAAACACTAGTAGACACACAGGAATAGGAATGTGTGCAAACATATAAACAGCGATAAGCACACTGGATACATGAATGGCAGAAAAATAATTGGAGTTCCCAGATAATACTGGGAACAAACAAGTTTTTCTCTTTGTTCTTTTTCTCTTTTTTTCTCTTGCAATTGTGAAGATTGAACCTCGGGAGGGAAGTAACCCAGTCAAGTGGTCTACCCCTGAGCTACTTCCTCAGCACTCTCACTTTAGTCTGAGGAACTGAAACTAATTTCTGAAGCTGACTTTAAACTTGCCCTGTAGCCTAAGAAGGCCTGCAGATGTGGTCCTCCTTCCTGATTTTCCCTCTTAGGTTTGGGCACAGACCAGCTCATAAAGCCAGGCTTCAAGTTCTTTTTGCACATGAATTTTGGTTTTACACCTAAACATATTACTTCTCACTTAACTAATCAAATGTTTCATTTTTTTTTCTTCTTTTTGTCCTCTGTTTATCTTTGTCTCAAAGTTGCACTAATGATTTTCCTTTATACTTAAACGCTAACTTCTGAAAAACAGTCAGTGTAAAGGGTTTTTTTCTTCTAAATAGCTAAATGGTATTAAATATACATTAAATATGAGAACATTTCTTTAGCTTGAATTCAGTACTATATCCTGTAAGGATGGTTATTCTACTCTTATACAAAGGAATTTAGAAATACTGCTAGTTGCTGAGAACCAGCTGCCCATCTGAGTGACGTTGGACACACTTAGAGAAAATGAGATAGCATTGCATATGCATATGTTTAAGCAAAACTTGACCTATACTATGATAATGTATTTGAATACCAATATCATTTTGTAAATGCTGACATGTAGTCTTATCATTTTTTCTCTCTCCTTCCATCCAACAGTCACCTATAAAAGATACATAATAAAACCTTCTTTCTTTCCAAATGTAAGTAGGTGCTTCACGTTCAGATGGGTCCCAGGTTAAGAAAAGCTAGATCTGCATGTTAAGCAATTTTAAACATAAATTAACCCACACTGTCTCTCTCTTTCTAATTCTCTCTGTGTATGTGTGTATATGTCTTTAACACCTCTCAATTTACTCACATAACTATGTAATATGTAAATGCAATTCTTCACCTCTGGCTTCTAACAGCATTTGTTAAAGAGAACTCTTAAGAAGAGGGTTGTTTCAATGAGTTGAAGAATTATTTGCTACCTGCAATGTCAGCCATTCTGTTCCTTATAATGATGATGTAGGGAAAAGATTGATTTTATGTATGAAAATTGAATTTTATTGATTTATTCATTCTTTCTTTCTTTGTGTGTGTGTGTATGTACATGTGTGTGTGCATGTGTGTATGCATTCCAAGAGGCACATATAGTTGTGGAGGTCATAGGAACAATTGTAGGGCTGTTTTTTTCCTTCTGCTATTTGGTTTCCAGGAATTGAACTCAGGTAATCACCTTTACCTACCAATCCACCTTTTCAACCAGGAAAGAACATTCTTGACTGCATATATCCAATAAGGAATTGGTAAATTTACCAACACATACACACACACACATACACACATAAACACACACACACACACACACACACACACGTGAGCTGACAGAGAGAGGAATTTATGAATTTATAAAAAACGTATTGATAAGAAGGCAAATTAAGTAATAGAGTTTTTAAAATTAAAATTTTAATTAAAATAGAATTATACCTCATCTTCCTTTTCTTTCTGCCCTCCAGCCCTTCTCAGTTGTACTTGTTTCAATTGCTTCCATAATATCAAACTGAATGCTTCTTTGTTTTTTTATTATTACTGTTTTACACACAACACAAACATACACATGCACACAAATATATGAATTCAACTTGCTGTGTTTGTTTCTGTTCTTTTGTATATACGATTTCAAGGATGACAACTTTATGTTGGATATTCAATAAAGAGGTTCGTTTCTGGGAGAGGCTAGAGTTTAAAAATGCCAATATGGAAACTACTGCCTGTTATAGTAAACACAGGGAGTACTCAGACATCACAGTCAAGGGTTAGGTTGGATTAAACATTGAAGTGAAGTATTGAATATTTTTTGACAGTCTCTTTATTATTGAAGAATTTACAGTGGCACCAACACAGTATTATTGATTGTGAACATTTCACTCCACTAACAAAAACAAGAAATGGAATATTAAGTAGCTCTTCATAGATCATCACAGTGGGAACTACACTTATAAAAAACCTGTACAAAAACTGAACGATTTGACAGCTCAGTTTTGGGAACAACTGCCTTCAAAATTTCAAACACAAAGAGAAAGTTTAAGTGTTTTATCTGCTAGGAGTCTCAGGGCTGCGGAAGCACCTCCATTTCTTTCTGCCCTTTTTTGATTATTTAATCATTCCTAAAGCAAATGTGTTTTTATAGTCCTCTTAGCAGAGAGCTGAATAAAAGAAGATTCTTCTTCAGGGAATTGAGACATATACATCTGAATTTGACTTAAATTAAACTTATTTTATAAAATAATCATAAGCAACATGCATTGACATTATTTGTAAGGGATCTGAGATTGGGGCAGAAAACTGTAGAGAAGTGCCACAATAGCTGTAGAAGAAAGAAAAACAATACTTACTAGAGAGCTGAGCCCTGGTGTTTGTAACAACACTAGGCACTGAGCAATTAAGCTGTTACATATGTCTTCTAGCCAGAAATGAGAAAGTGAATTTGATTCTTTTTATATGAATCACATTGCATATATACTGTACTTCTTCCTCATATTTCAGCTAGGAGTTAGGCCAGGATTCAACTGTCCCTGGGTTGTCCAATGGAGAACCTCTTGAAGGAAATAAATATCTGGGGCAGGATTGGTCTGGAGGTCCTTCTGTCTATGTGTTGCTTTTATTGGTTAATGAATAAAGAAATTGCTTTAGACCTAAAGGAGGGCAGATCTTAGCTAGGCAGGAAAATCTAACCTGAATGCTGGGAGGAAGAAGGGCACAGTTAGGAAGAAGCCATGGAGCCACCAGAGATAGACTCTGGGAACTTTAGCTGGTAAGCCACAGCCAGGTGGTGATACAAAGACTAATAGAAAAGGGTTAAATTAAGGTGTAAGAGTTAGCCAATAAGAAGCTACAGCTAATGGGTCAATCAGTGATTTAATTAATACAATTTCTGTGTGATTATTTCAGGGCTGAGCAGCCAGGAATGTCTAAGCAGCCACTCTCCTTGCAACACAGGATGAAGAGGACAGGGAGAAAATTGTAGGCCCTAGTGTATAACAGGCAAGGCCAAGTGGTAAGAATCTATTGCTCATAGGAGCCTTGGGAGCAGTGGGGAAACAAAGTTGTTTGTTAGGTTCTTTCTCTCTTTCTTTTCTTTTTTTCCTTTCTTCCTTCTTTCCTGTTTGATTACTTTATTTTCTGTTCTGTGAAGTTCAAATACTACGCTGTGGGAAATCCCCCTTGCCCTCTGTGCCTAGCTATTGCCCTCCATTCAATACTGCCCATGGGCTTGGATATCCTAACATAGAGTTACAGAATCTGAAAGAATTTAGGTCTTCCCTGGAAGGATGCAAAATTATCTCAGTTTCCAGAGATCAGGATCTGCTGGATCCTGAGGGCTCTGAAGTTTTGAGGTTAGAGAACACAGTTCAATGAGGTAGGAGATTAAAAACTCTCCAGCACTATTCTACAGGTTGAGGGGCTTTTATTCCTCAAGATCCAGAAGTCACTCGAGGATGTTAGGTGGGCAGGCAGGGAATCAGAAGACAAGGATAGCCTACAGTTTCAGTTATTTGCTATTAGCCTAACTTCGTCAGTAAGAGCGTCAGCAGGTTGACCAAATGAACTAGTCACCCATCCTACAAGTGCCAGAAAAGACAGCTTTTGTTGGTCATGACAGTGCTCAGCTTAGCTCCCTTAAGCTCTCATGGAGAAGCAAGAGCCTCCACCCAAATACCCATTTTCAGGACAGTTAGAAGAACGTTCTACATGGCAGCTGTGTGAGATACCTGGGAGCAGTTCAAGAGCAAACTGTATGACTGATAGGAACCCACACTCAGGAGTCAGAAAGGCATTGAGAGAGGAAGGCAATCCAGATGGCAGAGTCTGACCTGAAACTCAATAGAACCCAAGAGACTAGGTTTCTTTATTTCTACAAGCCAATAAATTAAGCCAAATTAAGAATTTATGCTGCTAAATTGAAGCTGAATGAGAAGACCTGTGTAATCTAGATTTTCAGAGCTTGCTCTCAATCTTGTTTTATCTACTGCACGTTTACACATGGCTTTTTGAGTCCAAGAACAGAAGTAGAACTCAAATCATTGCTTCTTTGCCAGGTTAACTATAACATCAACTATGGTCCTCAGATCCTGGCACTATGACTGTTGTCAGTCACTAATGAAACACTGAGTGTCTCAGGAAAAGTTAAACATGAACTCCTACTGGATCTTTAGGTGGTTCACAGGTTTTGTTTCTTCAGGAGTCTTAAGGTCTAGAGAAGTGATTTCCTTTTAGCGTGGTGTGAACAGTAAAAAATAATTTGCCTGCATCTTAAGATATCTTTTATTTCCATATCAACATTGGGAAAAAAAGCTATTTTTTTCTACTTATTTTTGGTCAACACTGACGGGATGATTAATGATGATCTGGAGATATAAACAAGGTAGTCGGCCATTATCAATGTCCTGAAAACATATTACAAGACTCAAAATCTGTGACAGGTGCTTGTCTTAAATGACAAATTCTCCCTTAAGAGGTTGGTCCTGAAGCTTTTTATCTTAATAAATAATCATGGTCCTTGGATGATCTCTAGACATGTCTCAGTAAATCCCTAGAGATGAGCTAACCAATAGTCTAGGTTAGACTTGGGGAGAAAGTTAATATAACATCAATAAGAAAGTTGTACATATAGTTACATCTAGTGGTTGTTCCTTTAGTAAGTTATCAGTCTCAAGGATATTACCTCCCTTTACTCCTTAGGCCTTTGTCTAATTTGAACACAAAAGACTCAATAAAGGAAAATAATTTCCTTGTGAAAAGCTGATTATTTCAGAATTCATCCCTCTACCAAAGCATCTAGGAAGCCACTTTCTCTTCCATAAACTTGGCTAGTGAGCTAACATGACTAAAAGTGATAGAAATGAAATTTCAGTTTTCATCTTGCTTCTGAGAATGTTTTAAGGTCTCTTGAATGCTTGACAATTTACTCATAATTATTTAGTCTCATTTTACTCCCACAGCCAAGAGATCAATAGAGCCCTAGAATTCTGCTATCATTGTATATGTTATTTCAGGCAGAAATTGGTCAGCTATTTTTTTTTCCTTTATCTCCTTGTCTTGATTTTGAACTGCCTTGATTTTTTGACCCAATGGATCTGCTGAGGATTTGTCTTGGTTTCTTGTGGGATTGGTCTATTCCTTACTGGGCCAAGGCAAGTCACACTAAAAGTCACTCCCAGAAATAAAAAGTCCCAGTGGAATGTCTCTGAGGTTCTCATAAGAAACCCAATTCTGTACAGGCCCAAAGAAGTTTCCTTGGTTGAGCTCCTATGACCACAGAAAGTCATTATTCTCAAAGCCACATAGTGGAAACAGAGTCAGAGCACCATCCAATGTGTATTTTAGCCAATTATCTTTGCTATGCTAATTGTAGTATATGTCTTTCCCCTTCTGCTTAAAATTGCATAATTAATGATTTTTAAAGATTTTGCAGTTGTCTGGGTCCACTCCCACAGAGGTTGCTTATTTGCGGCTACTCCCACTGAGGTCGCTGCTTTTGGGCCTCCTCTGGAAGAGGTCACTGGCTCAGGCCTGTTCCCTCTGAGGAGACTCTCTTGTACCTACTCTTGTGGAGTTCATTGCCTCAAGCCTTCCTTTGAGGAAGGTGCCTCAGGCCTGCTCCCTTGGAGGTCTCTGACTTGTACCTGCTCCTGTGAAGATTGCTGCCTATGACTTGCTCCAGCAGGGGTTGCTGACTTGGAGGTCCCTGACTTGCACTTGCTTCCACAGTGGTCAGCCCCTTGTACCTGCTCCTGTGGAGGTCGCTGCTGTTGATAGTCTCTAAGGAAGATGCACTAAGAATTCTGTTTTATGACACAGACTGAAACATATCAGGTAGCAAAGCCTATGCTGGAAGATTACAGAAAATTAAGAAATACATACTTCCTACTTGTATAACAGAAACATCATTCTCTTGCAAGTACAGATTTGTGTTTTACTGGTTGCATGTGCTCCTGGAGGCCATGGAAGAATGTGGAAATACCACTGTCTTACTTTGGTAAAATTGAAGAGGGGGCTATCTTAAAGGAGGGTAGGATGCCCTTTCCATTTTCTCAAATTGTGGGGAAGGCTAGCATCATCTTTATTGTTCCTTTAAATCCAATTACCCAATCCATCTGAGGTAATCCGTTCCAGAATTCTGGTCAAGATTCACTCATGTTCTTATTGTTCATTCCTGAGGAGTCTAAATTCTACAATTAAATTCAGCATCTGCCTTGAATTTTCTCCCATTTTATATTGAATCTTCATTTCTTATTTTTTTTCAAGACAGGGTTTCTCTGTAGCTTTGGAGCCTGACCTGCAACTAGCTCTTGTAGACCATGCTGGCCTCGAGCTACAGAGATCCGCCTTCCTCTGCCTCCCGAGTGCTGGGATTAAAGGCGTGTGCCACCACCGCCTGGCGAATCTTCTTTTCAACAACATAAGCCACACTCTATTATTGTCTGGGTATCTATGATCTACTTTCCTCTAGATTTCCAGCACACCATATCCATTATAACCAGGGTAACACTGCCATCATCAGATGTGTACTTCTTATTAAAATTAAGAATAAGAAAGTTTCCTGATGAATGAAGAAAGTTGGTCTCCAGTTTAGAATGAATATGTGTGAAGATGATGCCTAGACAAACCTGTTATCTGTGATTTTTAGATAAAAGCTAACTAAGCTTTCTTACCTTCTGTCAGTCTGATGAAAATAATAGTAGCTTATAATTTTATGCTATTATACAAATTAAATTAGTTAATTCACATAGCTGTCTTTTTATAAGCCATAGAAAATTCTGTTTGTTTTTCTAGTTACTGCTCATATTAAACAATATGAGGCTTTTGTGGTATAACTCCTGAGAGTCTGAAAAGTCTATGTGCTCCTCTAGTAAGGCTTATCTGGAATCTCTCCTACAACTTCAGTTAAGCAGTAGCTCTGGTGGGCCAATCAAAAAGCTAACCTGGTGTTTATATCTAAGATTTTCCTTGGCTTACAAGCTGGCTCCTTCTTAATGACATTCAACAACACAGAGGTCAGCTCTTGCTATCAGCCATTGTTGACACTAAGGGTTTTTATGTGGCTTGGCCTTCTTATTGTATGTCAGCTTTCCAGGATATCTTATCTTATCCTACTGGTTAGGAAAACTATTAAACCAAGTTCGCATTCTAAGGGAAGATAATTCAACTATATATCACAACACAAGGAGTCAGTGTCAACAGAACAAAGATGATATTGTTTACTGTCATGCTTTGTTCTAATACAGCCTAATGTCAGCAACAATAAAAGTTGCTACTATTAACAACAATGCTGCTAAAGGGTATTAACATCTCAATCTCAGTTTCTCCATAACTAAAATAAAGAGTTTTAAATGATGCCTTATGCAAAAGTCTTTGGAACACAAATTAAACTACGGAATGATGAACTTATCTAAAGGTTCATTTAAACAGTGTGTGTGTGGGGGGGCGGGGTTATTTTCCTGTGGAGAAAAGAAAAAGGCACCAGAGACCCTGAGCTGGACCTACAGGTAACTATGAGCCTGACGTAGTTTAAAGAACGAAAATCAGGTCCTTTGTAAGAACAGCAAATATATTAAACTGCTAAGCCATCTCTTCAATTCCAGCTTTGGTTAGTTTAAAGATTATTATTATTTGAATAGGTTGCAAGTGTAGTCATTGTTTCCAATCATATATAACTAAGAATGGACAATCTTATGAATATATTGACTTTTTCTTTCCATCCAACTTCATTATTATTACTATTATTAATTTTTGGACATTCTCACAGTTGAATCTAGGGCTTCATGCTTATAAGGTAAACCCATTATCTGTGAGTTGTAATTTCTGACATTGAGCTTTGTATTTCTTTGTTGAATTTTATCGATGGACCTAAATATAAATTGGCTTGACACATCAGTCTGGTGTTACTGAATGTGACAAATAACAATTCAGGTATTGCAATAAGATGAGATATATTCATTCATAAAATGCATTCCAAAATCTTGAAGATTATATTTCAGAACATTTAAAAAAACAGCTTCTTGTATGAAAAAATCTATATTCAATAAAAGAAAATATAAGGCCATGGTAAACCATATGCTAGTAAGGAATGAAAAAATATATATGAAATGAGGAATATATGCATACCTAACTAAGATAGTTCTCCGTAATGACAATTAGTCATTACTTAGTCATTTTTAAGAATATGTTAAATTGATTAAATTTTAGAAAGCTTTAAAAAAGATCCACGGTTGTACCAGTTCTAATGATTTTAAATTTCAGAGAAGTTAAAGCTGTTGTTTATTAGAGCTTACACAGCTTTTTGCTATTTTGATAGAGACAATGTTTACTGTTGACTCTCCTCATATAGATTCCTGCAGTTCAACACACTGATGCAATGCTGCTGTGCAAGTTACCCACCTCAGGCAGGGAAGAGAAAGGGTTGACTGAGCTGAAATTATCCTAGATTGTCTTTGAGGAACTGAGCAGAGGGCATCAATAAATAGCAGGGAAAGGCAGCCCTATTACATCTGGCCATTCTGTGCAGAATCAACCTTTAGCCAGCAGAGCAGGCTTTTAGTTTGATTAATACTTTAATTTTGTAGCAAAGAAATTACAAATTGGAAATATCTATTAGGTCATCTGGCTGGGCACTTCCATATTACAATATGCATTAGGACATGTAATTATCATCCTGGAAAGGAAAGGTAGAAAAGCTGACCTCTGCCATTTACCAAACACAGCCCAATCTTCCTAGGTTGATAAATCCATCGCTGAAGAAGTTCTTTACAAGGCCAGGCATGATGCTATATGTTTGCAATTTTAGCACTTGGAAAGTGTAAACAGAGAAGGATCTAGAGTTTAAAGACAGCCAGAGTTAAAAGAAAAATCTGCCTCAAAAACAATTGAACAATCTTTTAGTTTTCAAATTGCTCTCTTTCTTATGTTCTGTATTAATTCTATATGATTACTGAGAAATATATGTACTAGTAACAGTAAATCCGGCATTAACACATTTCAGTAATTCAATTCTAATCACTTATCATCCATCACAACAGTGATCCCCTTGCTATCTTCATTTCTCTCAGTCTAGTTTTCTTTTTATGATGTTTACTTCTCTTAACCCAGACATGTAGTTACTGTCCAAGGTTATACCCTAAAGCATAACTTATTTAATAGTTTTTGAATTATTTCCCTGATATTGGTCTCATTTTATCTTTCCTTCATAGTCATATCAGAGATAAGTGGGTGAAATACATAAACATTTTTGATGCTCCAATTAATTACATAAAGAAAATGCATTTTTATATAATCTGCATATATTCTTTCATATAAACTTCATTCTAATAATTTCCAATTGCTTATAAATGCATATAGTGGAAATGCTATGCAAAAATGATTTTATATTGACTGTTTAGAAAAGAATGCTATTTACACTGCATATATTCAATATATTTGCAGCTGTATGTTTGTGTATGAGTGTATATTTCACCGTATGTGGGCATGTGTATGCAGGTGCACATGCACATGTGCCGCACATGCCTGTGAATTTCAAAGGTCTATGTTGGATGGTTTCCTTAATTTCTCTCTACCTTCATTTATAAGACAGGGTTTCTCATTGAACATAGAGTTCACCAACTTGTTAGGCCAGCTGGCCTGAGAGTGTTAGGATCTTCCTGTCCATCTTCCAC
>PVIU01018190.1:0-39685 GCA_004026605.1 Ondatra zibethicus
TCGCCGCCACATTCAGAGAGTCTGGTTTGATCATATGCTCATTCAGTCCCAGTCCAGGTGGATTGGTGTGCTCCCATTAGATCAGGCACACTGTCTCAGTAGGTGGACCAGCCCCTCACGGTCCTAACTTCCTAACTCATCTTCTCCCACCTTCTGCTCTTCACCTGCACCTTGGGGGCTCAATCCATTGCTCTGATGTCGCCTCCTTTAGATCATACATTCCAAAAATTGGGAACATGTAGTACAACAGCATTTCCCAATAACAAGCCTAATGACTGGTATCACAGCAGATACAAAATCAGTAAACAGATTAGGTGGAGGAAAAGTGGAAATAGATGACATTTTACCTTTAAATTTATTTTTATATAATTTTCTTCATATATTGTGTTTTGATCATATTTTTTCTTCTCTCTAAACTCCTTTCAGATCCTCCCCACCAGCCTACCCACCTGTCTTAGAGTTTCTATCATTGTGGAGAGATACCATAAATACAGCAACTCTTGAAAGGAAAAATTTTTAATTGGGGGTGGTTTACATTTTCAGAGGTTTAGTCCGTTATCATCGTGGTTCAACATGGTAGTGTGCAGGCAGACATCCGTGTTAGAAAAGGAGCAGAAGAGTCCCACATCTTGGACCAAAGTCAACAGACTGTAGTCTGAAACAGTGGATGGGGCTTGAGTATGTTTGAGTTCTGAAAGGCCACCCTCACAGTGACAAATTTCCTCCAACAAGGCCATAGCTACTCCAACAAAGTCACATCTAGTAGTGCCACTCCCTCTGAACTTACAGGGGCCAGTTACATCCAAACTACCACACCACCTAACTTCATGTTCTTTCTCTCATAAAAAAAAATAAACAAAATCCAGAAAATTCCAAGCAAACTAAAAAGCATTGAGGCAAATAAAAGATTGCTCATTCATAAATCATAAAATTGAAAAGAAAAATAAAAAGGCTAAGACAGGAATGTATTGAAAACTATAGTTTTTACTTAGAAATATAAGTAGCAAGCAATACCTTTTAAGTGAGCAGAAAAGCAGAAAGGGTTACCTTTCTCTGAATGGGGCAATGATTGTAGACATGTCTAAGATGTTTGGGGGGCAGTAAACATTAAGTTGTAGTGTTCTGTGTGTTACACATTCAAAGAAAAGTCTGAAATTCAAGTGGTAAGAAGAGTACACAGGATGATAACAGGACTGAAATCCCATTTGTGAACAGTAAAGTTAGTAAGTAAGGAAGTTTGAATAGTTGGAGCAAACTAATGTAGAGAATATCAATTGTTAAGGACAATGACTGACTTCAAACACGAGAGACTCTCCTAGGCAAAGATGATACTTTTGTCCTATGGCTCAGGGGTCAGAATTGGTGTGATTGTGTCTCTATGGAAGGTGAGTGTTTCTTCTAATCAAGGGAAATTTCATAGGACAGATAACTTTTCAAAGAGATTATAAGAGTAATGGGCATTGTTTTTTAGGGGACTACTAAATATATGAAGAATGGCAAGTATTCAAGCATAGGATAAAAGACTTAAGACAGTAGATCACTGCTCAAATAAGGTCTGTCATTAGGCAATAGGTGAGCACTGGAGGGGCTAGAATCTGTGTTTCATAAGTGATACCATGAATTTAACACAAAAGGTTTTGAGTCAGACTAGGGTAGGACCCAGTCAAGGTTGGAGCAGAATAAGAACAAGAGATTTGCTTTAGTCACACTGAATTTGGATTCCTGGAAGTCATTAAAATGTAGCTATCCAATAAACAGATCAGGGTTAGGATCTGGGTTCATTACCAGAAGCAGAAAAACACAGGACACAGAGTAGTAGTAGCCTGCTCAGAAAGGAGAGCCCTGCACACCAGCCAAGACAATTAGATTCAGACTGTAACATCAACATGACTAAATAGAAAGACTCTGCTCCCCAGACAACTACCAACTGTTGTTGAATATTTCCAAACACGCATGTTCTCCAAGGTTTTGAATCCATAGGTGAAACATCTGATCAAACTGAAGGAAGAAAAACAGAGCCACTGTGCATCTAGGTTTCCATGCATAAGAAAATGTGTCTGAGTGAAACCAGAAAGGTTAAGTCTCTGTGACTCTCTCCCCCAATTCTTGGGATACAGGAGAGTGGCAGCTTGTAAGGTTCCTCAATGCACAAGCTATTGCAATAGATATTCCTAAATTGTGCTAGGTTAGACTCTCTTTAGACTCTTGGTTCTGGGTATAACCAAGACTTTCTGTCAGAGGAACAGACATTGATATCCTAACATTCCTGGGAAGATTTTCTTAGAAGAGTCCTGTGTTGTAGGATATTTGTACACTGTGTGAAGGTGTATTGCTGTGATTGGTATAATAAAAAGCTGAATGGTCAATAGCTAGGCAGGAGGTAAAGGTGAATTTTATAGGAAATAAAGGAAGAGGAGGAATATAGGTACAATGGAGATACAAAGAGACATGGGGAGGAAACAGGTGATGCAAGTTGGAAGAGAGGTAACGACACATAATAGAACATAGACTATTATAAATGGGTTAATTTAACTTATAAGAGCTAGTTAGGCATAAGCCTAAGCTAAAGACTGAGTTTCCATAATTAATAAGAAGTCTATGTGTCATTATTTGGGACTGGTGCAGTTAAAGCAAGTCCATCCACAATCTTACCACCTTAATTCCTACACATCTGTAAATTAAACTATACAAAAATTACCATACCAAATACTCCTAGGGAAAATGTTAGCTTCATTAATCCCTTTCAGTTATTTTATGTAATGAGGAGAATGGACTAACTTCATATTTGATGATAAATTTTGGTATCTGGGAGCAAAGGAATGTCATGAAGAAGAAACTGAGAAAAGGAAGAATGGGAAGGCTGTTTAGCCTTCATAACTTCCTTGGGATGGATTTGTGAAACTCCTCTGCTCTGGTCTGTCTTGAATAGGCTTTGAATCTGTCTACACAGTTTATGAATCCTTGGATCTCTTTAAAATGAAAAGACATTTTACATGCCAAAGCTGTGTTCTGTTGGAAGTCTCAATAATAGTTTGGCATTCTCAATGCTCAACCAAGCAGAGAGTTCCCTGTTTTATGAAATACCCACAAAAATCACATCCATTTAACAAGTAACAAAAATAATTTTAAAATATCTTGGAAGGACTTGGAAAGTACTTGCTACATTTTATTCTATCTAACTTATTTCAACAAAATATTTTTATGTTCTAGACAACATGCAAAGAACAAGGTGACAGATATCACTTGGAAGAAAATATATAGCTTGTTCTTGAAATTAAAAATAAAAGACAGAATATGTATAAGAAATTAACCCTATCCTGGAGGTCAGTACTTTATAAATGAAGAAAAAAATGTTAAAAATTTAAGGCCAATGACAGTACAAGTTAAGGAAAGCACTTTTTCACATTCTTCTTCTGGATTCAAGAGTTTATCTCCTTAACTATAAATCTTTTCTTTTTACTTTTGAGACATTGCCCAGCGGTGATATCCTAACTATCCTGGAATTTCGTACATAGACCATGAAGACCCCTTTAGGGTCTGCCTTTCTCTAGCTGGTTTTCTTGGTGGAGGCAATCAATAAAAACATGATCAAATCACATACTTTAACCTGTATCTGATTACTGTAATTGTTTTCTGCAAACAAGACTCACACAGCAGTAAAATGATCCTTCTACAACAAATCCATTATTTGATTTCTCTGAATAAGAACCTTCAAGAGATTTCCATTACATTCATAATGAAAGCCACATCATCATCATGACTCCAAGCTTAGCAGGAGGTAGTCTTTCCCACCATTTCAACCACTTCTTGGGCAATAGCCTTGTGTACTCCCTTATGCTTGGGCCTCTTTCTAATGCTATATACCCTTCGTCCTGAGCACTGAGTGCCACTCCCTTAGACATGGGCCTTTTCTCCCATTTAAGAATGACCTTAAGTGTTCCTTCCTGTAGACCAGGTCCTTTAACACCAACTGTAAGATCTACTTCTGACATTCTTCACTTCATTTTTAGGCCCTCAATCTCAAAAAAATAACATTTTGGTTGTATAGTTGCATTATGTACTATGAGTGTTCTTCACCTCTGGTCCCACATAAGTTCTTGAAGGAGGAATGATATCAGTCATGCCCATATTGCTTCTACCCAAACATTTTCGTTGAAGTAAGTGCTCAAAACAACTTTTTTAAAAATGAAAGCTTAAATATATGAGATCTTTCAGTGGTATGTGGATGCTTTCTAGACTACATAATGCTCACATAGATGACATCTGGTCCAGGAGGAGTGTTGAGAACTGAGCCACAACTTCGCTTATTGGTGAAAAGAAGTGAAGCAGATCACATAAATATCAGATCTTCTGAGCTGTGGGCAGCAGTTTGGCAACCATGGGAAACAGCTTGACAGAGACTCCAGCTTGCATCAAATGCCAGCTGCATAATAACTCATCAAAGCCACTTATTAAAGAAGCTCAGATAGGAGGGCAAAGAATATCCCTTCCCTAATTATGAGAATGTGTATGCAGGTTCCAACCTGTATTAGTATGACTGAACACTGAAGAATAATAAAGTACTGTTGTTAAGATTCATTACATATTCCTAATATTCATACCAATGTGGTGATGTGTGAGACCTGAGCTCCAAGCTCGGAAAAGTTTAATAAAAAGTTAGAATCTGTTTTAGAATTCAAGTGCTAAAAAAGAAACAGTGAACACTCATGCAAGTCAGAATTATCTTGCTTGATAGAGTACTAAAAAAAAATCCTACCTTGCTGACCTTTAGATATTCATATTCCATAAACTTTCTAAATTCACTGTATGCCATTTAAATATTCAGGTCCACTTTTAACGTTACCTGTTCTTTTTAAAGTGTTTCATAGGGTATTCTTTCACTAATAAAACCACAAGAAATGACAATAACAAAATTTTTGCTCTACGACTTCTCTCTTATTTGGATTTTGTTAAAGATCACATAATGCTATAGGCTTGTCTGTTGTAAGAACAACTTATGACAATTCATTACTCTGGTCCCTGGGGTAATCAGGTACTGATTCTGGAGTATGAGAAGACCCTGCATAATGTATCTAGTGCCGCTTAAACACCTTATATCAGACTATCGGCCCCACCTCTTCCTCTAGACAATGCTGCAAAACTTCGGTAAAGCGCAAAACAATCCCACACCTGTTTGGAATTATTATTAAAAGGATTATTTATTTGAGGGGAAAAAACTTACAGAACGCCATCCTGGACAACAGCCCTATACACCACCAGGAAAGGAGTCTAGACGCCTAACCAGAGTCCAAAGCAAGAGAGCGAGAGGAGGGCTGCTGCTGCTTTTTAAAGAGAAAGAGATCATGCCACAGTGGGCTTGTATCTCAAAGGCTATTGGCTGAAGGAGTGGAAGGAGTTCCGGCAGCGCTTCGGTTCCCTGACTGTCCTCAGTTTCATGCAGGTCCCTTGTCAGCTAAATCTTATGAGGGCTCTAGTGCTCTGCTCTTACCATGGCTCTGTGTTACACCCTTCTTAACCTTCCAGAATCAGAGATTTCCAGACAGTAGAGAAAGGCCCTGGAAGTTAGCAGCCACAGGAAATGTACAGTCGGGTTTCCCAAAGTAAACCCAACTGGTCTGAGTTCTTTTATTTGTGTTCTCAGATGGAGAGGGGAATGAGTGTGTCGGGTGGGAAGATATGAAAGTGTAGGTCTGAACTGCATACCATTGTGAATTTTTTTTATGAAAGATTTGTTTTTTGTTTATTTCACATACCTCTTCTTTCTGCATTTCCTGCCCAGAGTAGTAAAAAAATACGTTTTTTGTTTTTAGATTTATTTATTTTTATTTTACATTTGAGAATGTTGTATGTATACACACATACATACATGTATATATACACATACATATATATACATATGTGTGTATATATACATGTATGTATGTGCATGTATGTGTGTATATATGTATATATATGTATATGTATGCGTGTGTGTGTGTGTGTGTGTGTGTGTGTGCACCATGTGCATATAGTGCCTACCAAGGCCAAAGACAAACACTGGATCCCCTGGAACTGAATTATGGATGGTTGTGAACCACCATGTACATATGATGAACCAAACTTGGGTTCTCTGCAAGACCATCAAGTGCTCTTAACCACTAATCCACTATGTTTATGTTTCAAATAATTTTATTTTAACACACACACAATTATATAAAATGTTTCCATCATGGGTTTCTATTCTCTTTAGCAAATACTGTATTCTGAAGTTCAACGTTTCTAATTTTTTAGATGATTTTGCTTTTTAATTCCTTTTGTTTTAAAATGCCTTAGATGAATATAACGTGATATTATCAAATCTCATTGCCTTCCTTTCCAACCAACCACCTTTATAATTTTTCTTTTGTTTGGTTTTTGTTTTTCTTTTGAGACAGGGTTTCCCTGTGTAGGCCTGGCTATCCTGGAACTCACTCTATAGATCAGACTGGCCTAGAACTTACAGAAATTCACCTGCCTCTGCCTTCCAAATACTGGGATTAAAGGTGTGGACTACCACACCCAGCCTACCTTTATGTCTTTAACCCATGAAATATAGTCAGTGGTACCTGTATGTGAACAGATATAGAACAATCAAAAAAACTGGAGCATGGAATGGTCTCTCAGGGCCTATGTTAAATGATTCAAAGAAGTGGCACTATTTGCATTATTTGAAAGGATTAGAAGGATTAGGAGGTGTTGCCTTTATGGAAGAAGCATTTCACTGAAAGTAGGCTTCAAGGTTTCAAAAGCCCATGCTAAGTCTAGAGTCTATCTGTGTCTCTCTATTCTCTCTGTCTCTCTCTTTGTCTTTGTCTCTGTCTCTGTCTCTCTCTCTGCTTATAAATTAGGATGTAGCTCTTAGCTACTGCTCCAGTATCTGCCTGCATGGCAACATGCTTCCTTTCATATTGATAATGGAATAACATTGTAGTTTAGTCCTGACACTGTAAGCTAGTTCCCAGTTTAAATGCTTTCTCCTATAATAGTTGCCTTGGTCATGGTGTCTTTTCATAGCAATAGAATATTGACTAAGATAGGGGACATGTAACTGAAGAAAACTGAGTCCTTTGTCCTATATGTCACCAAAGATCAATGGTTCCTCACCTGGGAGTGGTACTTTATCAGGACCTCCCTTATGTGATTTTACCTGTTTAATTTTGTACAGGGCTACTGAACAATGTCATGGTCTCTCTGAATTTACATGTACTATGGTGCGGGCATGTCAGACAATTCATTATTGTTTTTCTGCAGTTGTATACTCTGCCTGGTACTTGCAGTCTTTCTGCCCCATCTTTCACAATGATTATACCTCTTCCATGATGATACTTGAGTCTTGGCCGTGGAGATGTAGTAAATATCTCATTTATTATGATAACGTGACAGTCTCATAGATAAACTGTGAGTCTTTGTATTAATTACCAAAATTCTCTGATGATGGTTGAGAGATTCACTAATCTATGGAGATAAAGATACAAAGTTAGGGAGCATTTTCCTACTTTATCTATTTAGTTGTACTATTGTACTATGTTCTTGTCTGTGGCCATGTCCTGACAATATCAGACATCAGTTACATCTTGTGGAGTAGGCTTTAAATCCAACCAAAGACCTTACAGACTTCTATATCATGCAATCCCTATTGCACCAGTGGATATTTTGGTAGCCAAATTGTTATTATAGTCACAAGGAAAGCCAACACTTAGTTTTCCATTCAATTTTAAGGACATGTAGGCCACATTTTTTTTGTGTGATTTAATGAAAGACCCTCCTCTATCTAAAGAGGTATTAGTAGTTAGTAGCTGCTGAAGGAAGGACACTTACTTGTCCTTAAGGGGTATAGCCAATGGTATGTTCCAGACTGTGACCCCTTTCCTGTGTGCATATAGACATCACTAATTGGACTCAGTGTGTTATGAAGAAACAAACAAACAAATGAATGAATGAATAAATGTACAAGGAGAATATGAAGTTGGGAGGGAGAGATTATGGAGGTTCTGGGAGGAATTGGAAAGGAGTAGAGAGCATAGACTGTGATCGAGATACGTTTTGGAGATGTATAAAAATGTCAAATAGTAAATAAAAATTAAAAATGAACCTTTTGATAAATTCAGCATGACTAGATATTAAAAAACTAGCTCTTGATTCTCAAGCTAACTCTGATATATATGTATATTTCTTTCCTTTTTGATTATTATTTGTAAGCCATCATGATATTCTGTTATGAGCTTTGCTAATGACTTTCACAGTGCACTTTTCCTTCATAAATCTGATATTAGAAATAGTTCCATTAAAATTTTATGTCAATTCAATATTCCCATACTACGGGAAACAGTGACAGAAAAAGAAATTTCCCATTAATATTGCGTAGCTAGTGAACCTTAGGCCCCAACAGTTCAAGGCTTACATAAATATTAATTTCAATCACTTACATCTAGGGCTTTCTGCTGTTAGTTTAACCCTCAGTCGAATTACTTGATTCCCCTGAGGCACATCCTTAGGACACACTGTATCTTACAAAAAACATTCAGAGTTTTGGAGTCATATTTTCTCTCTTATTGGCTCCCATGCATGGTTTTGTACTGATGCTGAAGTTTTTTTTATATGATGAATGAATGACCCAAAAGCATTCTCAAATTCTGTCTTCTTGTCTTTTTCAAAAAATATAATTAGCCAGATATTCGTTTTCATCATGCCAACCCTTGTTTTCCTAATAAGAGAATCTCATGATCAGGGCCATGCCCTTTCACTGAGCCAGAAATTATTGGCCAAAGAATTTCAATTATCTAATCTGTCTTTTAATTTTTTCTTCTGTTACTTTGTGCATTAAAACACACCCAGACAGCTGCAACTGTATATTCAAGAGCTGTACTGATAGCCCAGAGGACATGAGAACATCAACCCAAAACACTAACATCTATAGTCTACTGTGCAAAAGGAAATGACCTACACTACTTCATAAGTAATAGAACAGAAATACTCTTCAAAACTCTGTGTAGTACGGAAACATTACTTTCTTTGAATTACATTCTGAGTTTTATATTAATTGTGATACAGAAATGGTTCAGTGATTTTATTCATTGGTAATTAAGTATTTTTATCTATTTTGCTACAATAAAGTTCTCCAAAGAAGTATTTTTCTTTGATAATGAAGGAGCACTAAGAAAAATTATTGTCTTATGTTGACAATTGGGGGGAAATGACAGAGAATTCTATATGGGAGTCAGGGAGTTCTAATGTCAATGACTATGTACTTCATTCTTACTTGGTTTCATCATCTTCCCAAATGGTCTCCCCACAACTCTACCCCCAAGCCCCTGGTTTGGATAGACTGAAGTGAGTACAACTTTAACTTTTAGCCTTGAATTTTGGAGAGAATTCACTTTCATGCAAACACAATGAGTTATCTTTCATTAATGCGCGAATCAATCCCACACCAGTTTGGAATTGTTATTAAAAGGGTTATTTATTTGAGGGGAAAAAACTTACAGAACACCATCCTAGACAACAGCCCTCTACCAGGAAAGGAGTCCAAAGCAAGAGAGAGCAAGAGGAGGCCTGCCACTGCTTTTTAAAGAGAAAGAGACCACACCCCAGTGGGCTGGTATCTCAAAGGCTATTGGCTGAAGGAGCAGAAAAAGCTCCTGCCTCATTTCATCACAGTTCTGTTAGTAGAAAGAGGAAATATTGAAGGTAGAAAGACAGTTCCATCCAAGTTCAGTATGGTGAATTCATAATGAGTTGATTAGAGCTATTAATATAAGCTAGGTAAGGGGCTATACACAAAAGTGTGACAACAGCCATGCCAGGCCTGGAGGGAGAACAGCATTATACATCAGTTGTATATAAGTCAAGCTTCTTACATCTCTGAAACATTTTGCTATAAAACATGGAATAAAATCAATAAGTAAATATGAAAATCAATTTGAAAGTGTAATAGTGGTTGCAAGAATGGTCTTCAAAATTGAAGTTTTTAATTTAATATATTGTCTATAGTGGGGAAAATGAATGATGAGCAGAAAACAGAAACATGAATTATGACACTGTCATCTAATGCTAGAAAAATACTTCATGCTATAGGGTTGAGTTTGACTTTTTACTCAAAATTTCAGTAGAAATTATCTAACTAACAACAGAACAAGTATTTGTCTGAGTAGCTATTAATCTAGCTGTGTGTTGTTTTATTTGTGAGTTCATTACAATAAACAATTTTAATTACAAAATTAACAAATATTAGACATTGAAAAATAACAAGCAAATTTGAGGATTTCATTTAAAGCAGACGATGGTAGACGATGGTTCTGAGGTAGGCAGCATTGAAAATAGGTCATGGTCATTTAAGAGTTATTTCAGTGGAGCAAAATTGAGTCATAAGTGTCTCTAAATTTACCTCTTCAAAAAATGTCAACACCAATAAAGATGTGCATTGCTCTTGCACAGGCAGTCACAGCTAAGGTGTGGTCATGGCTGCCAAGGTCTTGGTTTGTCCAGATGTCAGACTTTTTCAGAACCTGTCCTCATATGATTACACTCACAGTCTTGCCACCACCTCCTTCATGCTGTTCCCTGTGCCTTAGAAGAGGTGTTACAGTAGGAGGGACTGGTTGGCAGGAAAAGGAGGGTCAGAGTGGTAAGAGCCAGATAAGAGAAGGTAACAGAAGCGAACATAATCACAGTGCATTGAGAACATGTATCAAACTAACAGAAAAATATAAATGCTGTAAGATATATTTTTATTCTTTTTTATAATAATTTTTATTGATTAATTAATTTTTATGTTAATTTTATTCTTTGACACCCATATTCATATATATACATATGATATATTATGTATATATGTGTATTAGATAATGTACACATATGTATATACACATTATATTCATAGTCATTCCTCTACACACTCAGCCTTTTCCCACCCACATCAACGTCATCCCTTCTTTCCTCCTACACAGTTCCCATCCTACTTTTATGTCTTTTTGTTTTGTCTGTGTTTCTGCTTTGTGGTTCTTTTCTTTTTATCAAAACAATACGTGGTGAAGAATACGGTTTTAAGCTAAATTTGGGAAATTTCTTATTCCTACTTTCCCCAGAGAAATTGTCCTTACTCTGTTGAAATTATCTGTAGGGTATGGTAGATGGAGGATACTGAGGTTCCATGAAGGAAATGATCTGCTGAGATATTTCTTATACAAGCTGCAGGCAGAAGAAGAGAACTGTTAACTTTCAATGCATGAGCATCTGACTATGCCTTAATCACTTTTCTATTGCTGTAATAAGGCACCATGACCAAGGCAACTTATAGAATAAAGAGTTTTTCTGGGACTTACAGTTTTGGAGGGTTAAAGTCCATTACCATCTCAGCACACAACAGGGCAACAGGCAGAAAGGCACGTTTCTGAAGTAGTTACTAAGAGCTCATGACTTGAGAAGCAACTATGAGACAGAGAGAGGAGGAGAAACACTTGGAATGTCAGAAATCTTTTTGAAACATCAAAGCTTGCCCCCAGTGACACACCTCCTCCAATAAGGACACACCTCCTAACCATTTCCAAACAGTTTCAGCAGTTGAGGGCTAAGTATGCAAACATAGGACCCTGTTGGGGGGTATTGTCACCACTGAGTGCCATACAGGTTCCACCAGAGAAGAGGGGACTGGCTCCCCTTCTGTTTGTATTTATTTTCAAGTATGCAATCCTCTGTGTTTGAGTACCTAGATATTTCATTGGCTTCAGAGTGTAACTGTGCATGTGCCTAGAAGAGGCCCTGGGCATGCCCTGTCTGGCCTCTTTGTAGAATGTGCTAGACTCAAGTCACTCTGGTCACCATGGGTACTGTCTGTCCTCCTCTATGGCATGGCTCTTCCTTGCATATTTGTTGTAGGGGGCAGCTTGTTCATTTCCCAGCCACCTAGACCTGAAATAATCACACAGAAACTGTATTAATTAAATCACTACTTGGCCTATTAGCTCTAACTTCTTATCGTCTAGCATTTACATCTTAATTTAACCCATTTCCTTATTTTATATTTTACCATGAGGCTTGTGGTCTACCTGCAAGGTACCGACATGTCTCTCTCCAGGGGCAGCTCTATGACTTCTCTCTGATTCTGCCTTCTTCCTCCCAGGATTCAGTTTAGTTTTTCCTGCCTACCTCTGTTCTGCCCTGCTATAGGTCCAAAGCAGTTTCTTTATTCATTAATGGTAATCACAGCATACAGAGGGGAATCCCACATCACATATTCAATAGGCTGTGTCACTGTTGCCCCTTGATTTGTTCTTGTACATTTCAAGGGGACAATTGCATGATTTCTGTACATGGGAATGGTGGGGTTGTGCTGGGGCTTTCTGTGAGCTGTCTCCAGTCACAAGAGCCCACAGAAACACAGCTATTTAGACCTCACATCCAACTTCAGTCTTCCTTGCAGATTCAACAGGCTATGTCATTGTGGACCCTATAACTTCAGCATAAACTCTTCACTGATAGAACCACTCAAATATCTCATAACTAAGAATAGATTCATTTACTTTGGAATCTATAAATTCATATTGGGAATTTTGCAGGATTTCAAAGAGGTTATTTATGAAAATTAATTTTTGGTTTCTTCCCATGGAAGGACTTACCCTTTAAGCTGTAGCTGATAGAATGTGTGGTTTTACTTTTGCCTGCTGTGTGTATAGCAATGGACAGCTTGCTCCATGCTAGCATTCATTAGTTAGCAGATAAGTCAGCAACAGACTCTGTCTCTGCTAATAACCCTGGAAAATGGAAGTTAATTCATCATATAATTTAAATAATGAGTGAAAATACATAATAGAAACATGCTTAGTTCATCAGTTTGGAACCAGTTATCATTTCCTAAGTTAATACTATATCATAGGAAACTTTTGTATCTCTCTTGTTTTTTATAAAATCTAAATTTCTTATATGTTTTAATGAAAATAGAAATAAACACAAACCTCTTCTTTTGTATTCCCCCAAGGACCCTCTCTTGATGACGGAAGTCATAAAATAATCCCACACCAGTTCAGAATTATGAATAATAAAAGGGTTATTTATGTAAGGGGAAAACTTACAGATCACTGTCCTAGATAACAGTCCTCTGCTGGAACAGGAACAGAGTCTAGCAGCTGAAAGTGGGAGCCCAAATGGGCTGGTATCTTAAAGGCTATTGGCTGAAGGAGCAGAATGTGATCCCACAGCACGCTCTCTAACCCCTCCCATGTTCTTCCCACACTGTCAAATTGATAGCATTTTTCCTTTGATAATTATTGTTATAGACACATACACACAATAACACACATGTATATATACATATGTGTTATATATATATATAAAATATACTATATAAATATACTTGTTAAGTCCATTTTTGTTATTTGTGGGCATGTGATTGCAGGACTGACAATTTTGTATTGGACAACCAGTACGGAACTCCATTCTTGGAGAGTCTAATTCTCCTTCTCCCAGCAATAATTTGTTACCGGAAGTTCTTTGTAGTTGTGACCTGTGAAGTTTTCTGCTTTCCATGTTAGTATGTTTTGATATTGTTTTGGTCTTGTTGATGCAGCCATTTCTGGAAACAGACTGCTACATAGCAGACTTCCTTGGGCTCTGGCACTTAAATTCTTTCTGTCTCCTCTTTCAGGAGGTTCTCTGAGGCCCAGTCATTGACAACACTGCATATTTAGGAAATAGGACTCGGATGAATCAAGCAGGATCTGGCCTGGAAGCCTTCTCTCTATTGTGTAGCTTTCAGTTCCTGAAAGCACTGTGTAAGCTGCCAAGGGAGGGAAGCAATTAATAGTTCTACCTTGATGTGACACCCGTAAACCAGCATTGACCAGCACAGCAAGTTAAGCATACGAGTGGCATTTTCATATTGTTTGCTAGTCATTTCTATTCTTCAACTGTGAGAGCAAACCTTCCTGAACATTTATTGTATTGAGATGAAAATGATTCTTGATAGGAAACAACCATCCATAAAGCCTAGGAATACTACTTTTGGGTATATATCCAAAGGATGCTCAATCATGCCACAAGGTCATGTGCTCAGCTATGTTCATAGCAGCATTGTTTGTCATAGCCAGAAACTAGAAACAACCTAAATGCTCTTCAGCTGAAGAATGGATAAGGAAAATGTGGTACATTTACACAATGGAGTACTACACAGCAAAAAAAAAAAAAATGACATCTTGAATTTTGCAGGCAAATGGATGGAGCTAGAAAACATCATTTTGAGTGAGGTAACCCAGATACAGAAAGACATTATCACATGTACTCACTAATAAATGGTTTTTAGACATAAAGCAAAAAAAAAAAACAGACCACAAATCACAATCCCAGAGAACCTAGACAACAATGAGGACCCTAAGAGAGACATACATAGATCTAATCTACGTGGGAAGTAGAAAAAGACAAGATCTCCTGAGTAAATTGGGAGCATGGGGACCTTGGGAGATGGTTGAAGTGGAGGAGAGAGGTAGGGAGGGGAGCAGATAAAAATGTAGAGCTCAATAAAAATAATAATAAATAAAAAATGATCCTTGTTGAATATTGTTGCAGTGTGCTTATGGGAAGGTGTAAATGATGTAATCTAATTTTTAAAGATAAAATTTCTCTTCTGAATTTCCATGTAATACCAGGTAACCAACAGTTGTGTAATTGGACTTAGGACCCACTCAACTAATGTGAAGGATATCATGCCTGGTACTGGAGGCCTAGCCAGCTTCCCAAGTCTAGTGAGGTCATGGACCTTAGAGAAGAATTACTAGCGCCACTCTGCTAGACTATTCCAACTCCTTACTACTTTCTAACTCTCATCCTTGTACCACAGATGAGTCTGACTACCAGCCTTCATTATAAGAGCCTCTCTGCAGCTAATGGAGACCATCACACACACACACACACACACACACACACACACACACACACACACAATGCTGCTGGAAACAGTGCAGAGATCAACAGATCTTGGGGAGTCCAGCCCAGCCCAATACATCAAGTCTTAGTTGTAATCACCTTCATTTTTAGGATATCTTACTGTGTGGTCTCATATTCTCTCTAGGAAACACAGCAACTAATTAAAAACTAGAAACAAACATTTAGTGAATTTAGTCTAGCTCCCTACATGGACTCAAAATCAGGTCCAAGGATCCATTATGTTGTATTCCAGTACTCAGCATTATAGACTATAAAACTACTAAATATGCAGGAGCACTGTGCAGATTAAATCAGCCCAATGTATAAGTGATAATCACCCTTTCCTGCACCCGCCCAATATCCAGGCAAATGAACAGGCAAATCATGTGACTAAAATACTCATTCCCCTTCTATTTTAAAATATAAAGATCCTTATTTATCTAAATCAGTTAATTATTTAGATTGAGAAGTACTGCCGAGAAGTAAAGGTATCATCTTTCTGAGCTTGTGTTTATTCTATTTTTCAAAGGTAAATAACTACATTATCATTAACATTTGAAGTTCAGACACAATTTAATTATTCTTGCATGGCAAGATTACTACTGGCTGAACAAAAACTTGAATTTATTAAAATGACAATCTGCACAGCTAATTCTATTACATTATGCTGCAGAAGGAAGACATAAAGTGCTTTCATCTGTGATTAGAAATGTTGACAATTTATTTGAATTATAAATGATGGAAAGGAGAACTAAATCAAATGAGAAACATACAGAACTCTTTCTAAATTAATAGGAAATGAAGATAATTTATTATTGTTACATTTGCTCTCAAAGGATATTGCAGCTTTCTTAGTTTGACTCTTAATTTTTTTCCCAATCTGCACTTTGTTTAATGATTTCTCCTTTTCAAATAAATCAGAAAATATAAAGAATACTTTTATCTGGTCATTACAATGGCAGATTATCATCCCATTGAAATGGAATGGCTGAGTGAGCAGCTTGGGTCTTATGTGGAGCCTGTTTGGGGGGATCATTGATATTAGGCTAATAGAAACCAATGACTGGCTAATGTTGCAGTGTGCTGGGGAGGCTAATGCAACACACTAGGCAGTATGCTGAAATGAGGGCTACTGTGCAGATGGACTTCTGCCAGGAAGCTCAGATCTTCAGTAAAAGGTAATTATGCCTGAAGTTGGTGCCAGTGGCAACGGATGAACCATGAGGCATAGAAGAACATGAAACCACACTGAGAATGTTGGGAAGAAAGGGCGTTTGGTTTCTTTGTTTTGTTTCGCTTTGTTTTTGGCAGAATTTTAAAGGGAATAATGTCAGGATTAGAAAGACTATATACATGGATCTAATCTACATGGGAAGTAGAAAAGTACAAGATCTCCTGAGTAAATTGGGAGCATGGGGACCTTGGGAGAGGGTTGAAGGGGAGAGGAGAGGCAGGGAGGGGAGCAGAGAAAAATGTAGAGCTCAATAAAATTCAATTTTATATATATATATATATATAGAGAGAGAGAGAGAGAGACTATTAGTGGGATAAAAAATCTCAGAAAAATTATTCATAACTTAGGAAACAAAAGATACTGGTTCAAGACATGCTTTCAAATATTGTCATTCCAATATGCTGCCCAAAATATTGAATAAACACATTACACTGATAGCCCAAGATAGGGAATAAGAGCCAAGTTAGGGAAAATATTCTAATTTAGACACATTGATTAATAGGGCTCAGATTTTAAAGTGGCAATGAATCTACTGGATTTCTAAATTCATGGGTACTGTTGTAGGTCACAGGTTCCAAGCACTTCCCTCATATGAGGCAAGTCTACTGCTTCAGAGGTCATGTGCTACAGTATGGTGTGTATTCTCAAGTTCAGCCACCCACCAGAGTTCCTTAGAGATTCGAAAACAAACAGCATCTATGCCAGGTTTATGCCCACAAAATTAAAATTGTGTTGCCTTGAGGTTGACCCCAGCATTGACCTTTCCATACAGTTCTGATATGCTGCAAAGCTTAAGAATCAATGTCAAAGTGGCAGTTCAAAAGGAGGAAAGCTATTTTGAGAACTTTTGTGAGATCAGAGTACAATATCAGATATGGTGCTGAGAGGACCCATTAGAAGCATTATTGGAGATTTATTATTTAGTAACAGGGCAATTCTTTTTATAATTGAAGAAATAAAACTTGGTAACACTTAGGTACATTATTATGAATTATTTCTTGTTAATAAGGAAAAATACAAATTAGAAGTACATAAAGACTCAATTCTGTTACACATGAAACAACCAGCATGAACATTTTTATTTATTTAATTTAGGATGATTCATTTTTATATTTGAAAAGACGACAGAATTATTATAATTTAGTACATGAAATAAATTTATCAAAACTTGGTCATAACATTGACATTATAGTTTATATTAAAACTGAGTTCATAAGCAAGTAAATAAAACTACAAGAGCCCTAATATTTCAAAGAAATGTCAAAGCATTAAGTTATTATTATTTCCTCCCAGTGTACCTATAAAGTTAATAAAAATAAAATTATAGGATATTTTGAGGTAAGAGCTATTATTTTTGTTATATGCATATAGCAGGATTAGGTCATATTTATTGAATTTCTGAAAACGAACACAAAGAAATTAGCATGATCATTTCCTCCTACTTCCTTTCCTCTCAATTTTTATTAATTATATTTTCTTGCATTTTTACACTGTTGAGATTTATTATGTTGTATTTTATTCTATGATTATAATAAGCCTAACTTTAGGTAGCTTTTGTCTTAAAGGAAATTCAGTATTCTCAGACCATCTCTTACAGTGACACTGAACCTTTCTCCTTTATTCTGAAGATTTATAAACAATGTATGTTTACGAGCATTTTGCCCACGTGTATATCTACATAGTACATGCATACATGGTGACCACAGAGTCCCAGAATGAGTGCCAGATCCCCTGCTATTGGAGTTCAGAATATTGAGGGTCTCCATGATGATTCTGGAAACAGATCCCAGGTCCTCTATAAAACCAAGAAGCATGCTTAATTGCTGAGCTAACCCATCTGGTGTTTCTTGTTTGCTTGCCTGTTTATACCTATTTAAAGAATTTGCTAGTTCTATTCCTCAGTATATTATTTGCTTATATATTATTTGCTCACATTATGCTGAAGGACAGTTTGAGGATCGAAAGTGACTCGGTTCTCACATCTTGATAACAATAACAACTCTATATAAAGTTTTTGAGTAACAATTCAAATGCTAAGACATTTACATTTGTTATCTCCTTTAAATACTCACACAAACAATTGTAGTAGGCTAAATGATTGGCCCCATGGATATCCAGGTCCGAATCCCTGGGACCTGTAAATACTACCTTATATATAGTAAAGGTAATATAGCAGATATGGTTAAAACAAGACTCTTCGGTTGAGTAGATCATCCTGAATGACCCAAATGGGTTCTACATTTAGCAATAAGTTCCCTTGTAAAAAGGAAGCAGAGGGAGATCTGACTACATAGGGAAAAAAAGGCCCTGTGATAGTAACCAATAGCGTGGATCAGAGGGGAAAAAATGCTGTTTCAGACTTTGAAGGCACTGGGGTCGTGAGGACAGGAAATCAGCAGAAGTCTAAAGGGAAAGAAGACCCATTTTTACAGGCTGCCATGGGAATTATGTCATACTAGACCTAGATTACTCCTTCTTCAAATTCTATTTAGGACATCTGACATCCAGACAGTACAAAGTAAAAGTGTGATACGTTGAATTACCAAATTTGTATGCATTTGTCACCAAAGATAAAGAAAAACAATCCGCGAATTAAATGGAATTTCTAGGCTGCATGTAGTAGTAAAGTCTCAGTCAGACAGAAAATAGCTAACTTGCACAAAGTCTGGTAAGAGTTGGGATTTGAACCCCGGCACTCTGCCTCCATCTCCTTGGTACCTAACAAAAAATGTGGTTTTGCTGCTGTGGAAGAGACTTTCTGCTATTTTATTCTTGCAAAGTCATATTAAAGGCTTGCTCAGCTTTTCCGGTTAACTATATCTTCTGAGTTTAAGCACAATACTTAGCACCAAATGACCATGGCTTAAATTAAAAATATTGCAGACATTGTCCAGGCATAAAATCTCCTCATTCAGTGGCCATTAACAGCCTGCTTCAGACATGAATAAGCACTGTACTCATGCCAAGCTGAGATTTTCATACAGCCTCCTGTGGAACAGATCACATTTCCTCAATAAAACAATTAAAAGCCAATTAACTTGAGTTCTGTCTGCATCAAAATCAGAAGTTGAGTTCAACAGAAACCATTCTGTGCACTGGGAGTGAATATAAGAATACTCATTTCTAATACTGGAGGGCTAACCGTCAATTCTCACTAAAAGTATTGCAGAGAATTTGAGAAGGAAGCTTTCATGATTAACAAAAAAAGTTTTAACAGGAGTTATACTCATAGAAAAATTAAAATTTCCCAAAAGTTGAAAAAGCAGATCCATTTGCATGATGTGTATTTGAAGGGTGTGTATATAATATATGGTCAAAATTAGGATGTTTTTAGACAATATTACTAAGTATATGGGAGACTTGCAAAAAGAAGCAGGGAAAAAAAAACAAAACTAGATCATTGGTAGAGTGGATGAAACTTTTATATTATCTAATAGCAAAACCAATGAAATAAAGTTTATAATATCCTTGGGTTCCTTCGTAAGAATAATTATAGTGTGAATCACTAAAAGATGTCAAAATCTATGTGGATTTTTGTTTTGTTAGGTATTAAATTACTGTCAGACATATGATATCAATATAGTCTAAGCACCAAAGTGCAGAGTTATGTTGTTCCACAATCTTTTCAGCAAAATACTAAACACATTACTTATGGTACTATTTCTCTTCATAGATTAAAAATCATTTTCTTATTTTTTTAAGAAAAAACTCATCATTCTTTCTTTGACTTCATTTGTATTTTCTGTAACCCATTTGTTCATACCCTATGACAGTATTTATTTTAGAGTGGAATTGGTTTTCTTGTTGGTTTATGTAAATAAGGCGAGTCCTAGAAATTCACTCATGCATACATATTTTTTATAAACACTTCCGTAATAGATCATGCCTTTGTGGTTTGTGGTGTGTTTCTTTCAGAGTTTCTACATTAATGTGTATTTTTATTTATTATTCTGTTGCCAGTTTTCTCCTAAAGTCAAAGTGTTCTGAGTATTCCCTGAGTCAATCCACTGTCAAAATGGTTATCCAGGCTTTCTCAGAGAAAGATAACAGTGAAGTCACTTCCTTAATGCTGGCCATTATTGGGTGGCCTTAATTTGTGGCGCCACCATCACAAACAGCACTGACGGAGAAGTTACAGATAAAGTGGCTGAGATACATTAAATAACTATTTTAAAACAAAGAACTCGGCAATTGAGGCCTCAGTTGTGCAGAGCTTATCTCAGAGCGAAATTCAGCAGAAATAAAGGAAATCAACAGGTATTTGAGATAAGCTTGCCTGTACCTCTGAGAACAGTCCTCTTCGCAAACTCACTTAGACTTAGAAACCATACCATGCAATGCAGTATACTAATTTCTCACTTGTGTGTCTTTCTTCCAACATTTACAATTTATTCTTAGTGTGTTGACATTAACAAAGTTCTGAGTCAATATCCTTCTGAAACAATCACTGTTGAAGTAGTTGGCCCAATCAATATTACTTTCAATTACTATTTGCTTTGAACAATATAGTATAAAATTATTTTGTTAATCAACAAATTAAAAGTTAATAACTACCTGTTGATCAAGATTAAGTTAAGTTTATTTCATAAGCTAGAATCTAAGTCCTTATGATGCAAAGATCATACAGCTACACATTGAAACTAGGTCCTTGAAAGTCTATCATGACTGTGTGGAAAACATTCATTATGTAGCAAATGGATTAGGAAAGAGTCCATTATGAAATGAAATATCTGTAAGACTCATTTATAATTCATGTAGAAGAAAGATTCAGTTATAACAAGAACAAATTATTAACAGACTGAGCAGTACTGGATGTCTAGGCAACCCTCAAGTCAAGAGAGTTTCTGCTGTGATCCCATTTCCTACAGAAAGGAACAGGAACCAATAGTATGATGGGAAGCTGAATCTGGGGAAGGACTATTAAGTAACCCAATCTGGTATATTTGAATTACGTTCACTCTGACACAATAGGTTAATAAATGACCAAAAAGATAACTTTTATAAAGTTAGGAGTGGAATAAAATTATCAGAGGCTGGGGAGAGTCCATTGAAGGGAGGGAAAAGGAGAGATTAATCAAAGGGACTGCTCATCTCTGGGAGTAAGAAGCTCCCATGTATTGACATACGTAGATAACTTTTGCATGCATTACACTGAAAAATCTAGGATAAAGGATACTGAATGTTTACATCATAAAGCAATGATAGACTTTGAAGGTGTTGGATATTTGAAGAGGTTTAAATATTGCATGCTGTGGACCTATATCAAAATATCATAGGACATTTTCTGTGTACATTTTTCATGTATTTATTCAAAAGGGAGTTAATAAAATAGCATGCAGTTTATCATTTCTCAAAGTTTTGTGGAAAAAGATATTAGGAATTACCTAGAAACACATGTTTACATAATTCTGTTTTGGAAGAGCCAGATTTTGTCGTTGAGGGTTTCTTTTCACCATCGGTACATTACCACATTTGATAAGTAAAAATTAATAAGAAAAGGGCAGTTCCGCTGGTGCAAGAAATCCAGTTAGGTCAAATCAAACCAAATCAAAATGCTCATCGTTTTATTAAGGATTACACCCTCGAGTGGCCGAGCGCATGGCGGGGAGACAGAACAGCAGAGAGCCCATGCAGACCCAAAAACCACATGTTTCTCCTCTGGGAGCTCACTTAAATATCCTGTGGGAGTGGTCCTGACCCCGCCCCCAGGGAGGGATGAGGACCTGGCATGCTGGGATTTAGAGTCCAGAACAATGCAACTCTCAGGTGATGCTGGATGGGACAGATGCTAGGGGTTGGGGGCTACGCTCCCAACTTAACAACATTCTGTTGCTCTCCCAAGAGTCTTCCATTATGTCTCAGTAGTGAGGCTCTTTAGTATTTGCTAAATTAGAGAGAAGAAATATGGTGGTGAGAACAATAATGGGCCGATAACTCTGATAATGTGAGTCATATTCGCCTTTGCAACATAATATAAAATATACTAAAAAGTTTAATATGTAAATAATATATTGACCTTTTTATATTATTCTTTTAACTTCAGATGTTTTGAATGCTTGGGTCACCCAAGATTAAAATATTTAAAAGTCTTCTGCATTTTGAGTGCATTAAGAAATATGATCACCTAAGAGACTACTCCATGACTATCTAGACATGAAGTGGGAATGATGCTCTTATAAAAGACTACTTGCTTCATATTTCACTAGACATTATCACAGATACAAAATCTTAGAGTGTAGAATCTGTCATAGTAAATGTGGCAGTATCTTGTATCAGACTTAGTAAATACAGAACTCTGAACACTAATCGTCTGTTTTGCATAAGGTATAGAGGCAAAGACAATTGGTTATGGGAGAATGAGTGTGGCTACTGTTCACAGTAGCCCTACATCCTGTCTTCTCCCAGAACATTTGACGCTCTAGATCAATAAGGATAATATTATGACATTGGTGAGGGAAACTTAAGTATATTTCAATTTATAAAGGATGGTATTTAGCTCTCTCTAAACCTCTGTTGGAATTTGCTGAATTGAGTCTCAGTATCATCTGTGTCCATCGTGGACAATCATAGGCTTGAATCAGAGGGTAAAATCAGTCTCTACACATGACCTCTGTGCCAAGAGACAATGCAATGCTTCTCTTTCCTTTTTATTAAATAAAAAACATGATAGGAATAAAAACAGATGAATAATTGAATATCATGGCACACATCCTTTATCTGCTTCAGAAGCAGCTGGAGCCTTAATGTTCCCAACAAGAATGAACATAAACAAGGCTGTGCGCACAGAGGCAAAGATTGGATAAAGTGAATTCCTCAGACCTGGACCAGAAATTTGTTAATCAACATTATTAACTCAGTTCAATGATTTAGTTGTCTTGTTGCTGCTGTTGCTGTTGCTTTTATCCTCATATCTTTTAAGATAGTTGATGAATTATGTCTTAAGTTTCAAATAGGTGTCATATTAGGTAAAAAAAAAATCCATCAATGTGTATCCACAGAAAACCTTATACGTAGGAAAATAATTACATGGCTAATCTCAAACTTCTCAGATGGCAGAACTGGTTCTTACTTCTTGCCCCTAGTACATACCGATGTTATCAGCAGATAGTGTCCCTCCTGCTCCGCCTTCTTGTGACTCTCTACCCAAAGGTGCTTCCTGTACATAGGAGTTCAGGAAGGAGTCTGTGCTTCCTCCCTACCCCCACCATTTCCAATGGTATAATGTACAAACATGGCAGTGGTGGCTGGAAATATATTTAAGCAGTCAAGACTTTGCCCATGTAAATAATATTACAAGATTATTGCCAAACAGTTTCTTAAAATAGTTGACAAAATTTGACAATAAACATTCTTTATTTGAATTGTGTGTGAAAACTCTTTAAACTTTTATGAAAAAGATAACTTTTTTCCCATATTCTTTTATTTTTTTCCATCCAAAAAAAAAGAATTTACATTTCCTCCCCTTCCCCCAGTTCCCTCCCGCTCCCCCCCTCCAGCTGCTTCCTTAAAAGAGGGCATGGTGCCCAGCCCTGTGGGAAGTCCAAGGCCCTCCCCCCTCCATCCCGTCCTAGGAAGGTGTGCATCCAAATCGACTAGGTTCCCAAAAAGATAATACATGCAGAGGAGATAGGTCTTAGTGTCATTGTTGATGGCTTTTCATTCTGCCCTCATTGGCAGCCACATTTAGAGAGTTCAGTTTGATCATATGCTCATTCAGTCCCGGTCCAGCTGGATTTGGTGAGCTCCCAGTAGATCAGGCACACTGTCTCAGTGGGTGGTCCAGCCCCTCAAGGTCCTAACTTCCTTGCTCATCTTCTCCCACCTTCTGCTCTTCGACTGGACCTTGGGAGCTCAATCCATTGCTCTGGTGTGAATGTGGGATAACTTTTATTATTTTGTAAATAATGATAGCCAGTGATAGCCACCTGATGACCTGAACTACACAAGGATTAGTAACATTTTTTCCTTAAGTAGGACACTATCCAGGTCACAAGTTCTAAGCAAAAATAAAGAAGATTTGAAGAAGAAATTGAAATCTGTTTATTAATGAACTCTCTAGTGTGATAGTCACTTTCATAGAAATTTTCAAGTTTATAAAAATATGTTACATTATAGTGAAACTCTAGTTCTCATTAAAATAAAATAAATAGCTCTTTAGTAAAGATTTATTCTAAATACTCATTTTTTATTTTTGCTATGCTAATATTTATATGTGTGATGAAATAAACCTCTTCTGTAGCACCTCTGTATGTAGTTTATATCAAAGCCTGTGTTGATATTCCAATTCAAGAAAAACTTGACCCCTCCAGCCACCTTTGTGTATGGACTGGACTATCTCCAACCTAATTTCTAAGATGCTATCTTAGAGATACACATTTTACCAACATAGCGACTGTGATGCATAATGAGGCTACATTGATGAGCTGTCTGGGCATAAGGAAACCTATTTATAAGGCAGTTAGAAACTATCCTGGTTAAGTGAGGGGTAGTACTAGGTTCTCTTTTAAGGTCCTTGGCCTCACCAGCCACAAGGAGGCAGCAAGGTTTACCTTCTCAAACATGAACTAGTAAAGTAATAGAGACAGAGTGGGTCCTAAGTCCAGCTAGGTAGCTATTGGTTACCTCAAGATATAAGTGCCACTATTGCATCTTTCAGAATATCTTGCTATTTGTTCTATTTAGTATTAAGGATAAACAAATTTATCCATTTCCCCATATTTAATTACATACAGATTGTATGATGTAATCCACAAAACAATTTTTAAAACATAATAACTCTGTGAGTTCAAGGCCAGCCTGGTCTACAAGAGCTAGTTTACAGGACAGGCTCCAAAACTACAGAGAAACCCTGTCTCTAAAAACCAAAAATAAATAAATAAAATAAAAGGATTCATGTGATTCAAGAAACCAGGTAGTTTTAAAGCTGACAATTGCTTTATATAGAGTTGACTGAGGTCATTAAATGGTAGTCAGATGATGGTGAACAGATAGGTAGATAGATAGATAGATAGATAGACAGACAGACAGACAGACAGACAGACAGACAGACAGACAGACAGACAGACAGATAGATAGATAGATAGATAGATAGATGTAGATGCAAATACTCATAAAATAATATGATCTTCATGGCTTTGAAAGAGAATGACAGTTTTAGCTTTCTTCTTCCAGTCTCTGAGGGACCTCTGAGTCTCCATGTAAGAAATCTAACTCCACTGAGACATTAGTCAATAGGAACCATGTGGGTGCTCCAGGACAGTCCTATCTGACCCAGTCTTCTTAAAATTCCAAATAACTATGTGAACACAAGTTTTTAGCTCTACCCATCCACCATCAGATGACCATCTAATGACCTCAGTCAACTCTATGTAAAGCAATTGTCAGCTTGGAAACTACTGGCTTTCTGAATTGTGGAACTCTTAAGATATAAGCCTGCATTGAAAATACTGTGACTTGAAGGAGCTCATATATCATTGGATAAAAAATTGTTTTGTGGATTACATCATACAATTTCTATGTAATTATATATGAGGAAATGGATAAACCTGTTTCTCCTTAAGAAACTATGAAGTATGTATATTGGTAATAAAATAAAGGGCACCACATATTAATAAAAAGTCAGAGCTGTGAACCTTTTTCCTAGTACACAGCCTCCTCAGCCATATTATTGGGAAAAGGAAATAATGACCTAGTCAGATATGGCAAGTAGCCAACAAAGGGTGGAAAATAAAACTGTGAAGATTCCTTAGAATAAAATAAAACATAGATATACTTTCATTCTCCCCAAGGTTTAATGCTATGTAAGAGACATGGAAATGATTAATAATAATAAATGGTCATATTTTTAAGCATATGTTATTTTAGCTAGGTATGGCTGAAAGTACTGGAGAAATGCTAAGCCATGTAATTACTACTATGACCTAATGATGATGGAACTCTAGTCTTTCCATGTTAGGAGAACTGAAGAAAAAGGAAAGGTTAAATAACTTGCCTATGGTTATATGTTATGAAGTGGTAAGCCCAGTTCACCACTGGAAGTGTGGATCCAAAACCTGGTCTAGTTAGTATGTAACTCATCCTCCTATTAGATCAAAGATCTGAAAAACTATAATCAGTAATAAAGACTTAAAATGTTTGATAATTTATATTTTATTTGAAAATATCTACTTTATCCAAGTTTTATAATATACAAATACCCACATAAAATTCATATAGTGAGGATACCTGCACAGCTTTAATTTTACCAATATTAATACATAATAAAAATTTAAATTATTAAGCAAGAAGTCTAAACAGTAACTTCTGGCATTATGTTTCTTCTTTAAAATACGTAGCCACAAGATTCATGGGCGAACTCCTAACGAATTCAGCAGAGACTGATTGTAAACAGTAATTAATCTTTAGAATAAGTATGTTTCTTCCTTTAGCACTTAGTACAGTATTAAATCCAGTCTACTTTATTGCCATTAATTTCATTGAAGCTAACAAGATGATTTCTGTACTTAGTTGAAAAAATAGTTAGATACCTGATTCTGACCGTCATCTCTAGATTTTCTGTTTGTTAATTTATCATTTTGCTAAGTTGTCTAATACTCTGAGACATTCCCAAAAGTCTGACTTTCTGAAACTTACATAGGATTTAGAAGATGATTTTTTTCTCACTCTAAAATTGACTTTGATTATCTATCTCCTTTACAGCTTCTGCCTTCCTCTCAGAGGAGAATTTCTCAGTGATTTTATCGACAGAAACTCAACAATGGCTCATAAAAGCAGTCAGAATCCCACATTCAGTTGTTCAGTGGCTCTTCTGTACCTTCCGGAAAGTGTATTGATACAATTCTGATCTACTGGTTGCAGTCATAGAGGCTTCTGAGCACCAGTGAGACACATAGAATCCTGGTCTCGGGTGTTTACTAAGCAGCACTTCTGACCTTCTGGTTCCCTCTCGGAATCTTTCTACAGTGTGATTTAAGACATGCCTCCAGCTTGGATCTTAGGATCTCAACAAGCGAGCAGCATAACATCTTACACTTTGATCTCTTCGCTAGTTTACTCATTTACTACTATCCAGGGTCTATAAAAATAGTGAGAGGTGGTCTGTTTCACCAAGTAACAAACTTTACCTTTAAGGGCAATACCCCGGGAAGGTTTACAAGGAGAGGGAAGCTTTAGCCTTCTGTTATGTGATTTAATATAATTTTTACAACTGTTTGTTATTATATAATACTATTCCAGTTTACCAAACAAGAAAACATTGAGAGAGAAGTTAAGTAACAAGAATTGAGTTACAAAGCTAACAAGAGGCAGGAGAAAGATTTAAAAACTGTAATCTGTGCGTACAACAGAACCCCCATGCTTTCGTTCTTGCACACAAATATGGCAATATTGGCTTTTTCTATTTGCTTTCTCTCTGTGATGTTCTCCTGTATATTTTTGGCAACCTTGATGTACTGAAGACCTACCTACCGCCTTACAGCACTTACCTTGACCCCTCTCATCTTCATTTCTTGCTATTACGACCTCTGTATTTCAAAATACTTTGAGATCTCAGAACACATTCTAGTCTTTGCTTTTTCCATAATCAGTCCTAGCATTCTTGGAAAGAAACATCTCAGCAATATTCTTTGTGAATACTTAATCAGGCAGTCTCTATTGTCCCATTCGCTGATAGGAGATTCAGAATGACTCAGGGGCTACATGGCACTAATACACCCCATTTTTGATCTTCTCTTCTACATCTCCCAAAAAAACTTCTGTTACCTCTGTATCTTCCTCCATTTCTCATTTTTGTTTTTCATATACTATAGCTTCAACTTATTTGAATCCATTGGTTTTATAATTCAAATATCCTAGATTAAGATATACCTGCTAACCCAAGAAAGGGGCAGAGTTCCACAGCAATTTCTTGGGTTCACACATCCCAAGGAAGTGGAGGTCACATCTCATGTTTACTCCTTTTTTTTTTATTCATTTGTGTTTCTCAGTCTGTCTCTGTTCAATGCCAGAACCGTGCATATCGTAACATGTGCCAGGTTCTTTTGAGAGCCAGTTCTTAGTATAGGACCTCTCAGTGCTCAACTAAGATCAAATAGCTTAAAATAATGTCTACTGTCAATTCCAAGTCAGTGAAGTTACTGAACAGACCATGTTACTGAACTTTACTTCATTTTGCTGCCTTTCTTTAATGTTATAAATTATGTATAAACATTACACTGGTCATCTTAACCAGTACAATAACACAAGACAGAAATAAAAGATATGTTAATGTTGAAAGAAGAAATAGAACTGTTTTTTATAAGCACAGTTGTAACTGATACAGATATACAGCAATTTAAAAATCTCAGAAAGATGTTTGTCTGTTGATAAATAGCTTGATTCTTTTGTTTTGTGACCCAATGTGTTTAACCAGGACTATGAATGTTAGAAAGAGATTCAGATAGAAATGTAAGTTGACAGGAGTGGGAGAAATAAAAGATAGGATGAGGTAGGAGTAACCAAAATGCATTATACACATGTATGATATTGTCAAAGAACAAATACAATAAATATTATTTTATTTTTAATGTTTTCTTCATATTACATATTTGTTTATACTTTATATTTATTTACTTTTTAAAAGTTCTTTTAATATTTATATTGTATTTATACTTACATAAATGTGTGTAATTACTAATAGCTTGTCTATATAAATATGGCCCTGGAAGTAAAATATCTGGAGTGAGCCACAAGAAATCTGGGGTATAAGTAGGTTCAGATACACTCACATGTGAAGAAGAAACATGAAGATGTATGTCTTCTAATATTTAAAACATGAAGATGTATGTCTTCTAAGATTTGAAACATGAAGATGTATGTCTTCTAAGATATTTCGCTTGTGTTCAAGGCCACTCAAAACCAAACATCCTGGAAGAAAAAAACACATAGCTTGCCAGTTGCTATTTACATTCAATAGCCATCCTGGAATGATCATGATGGTCATATAAATGGGATGATAAGAGTGACTGAAACAATTTTATTTGCCAAAACCCACCTAGAGCTATTGCATCTAAATATCCAAACATCCATCAACAGAACCCCACATTGAACTCCTGATACAAGACTATACTTAGCTAGGCTTTTTCCTTGGAGCCAGGACCCCTCATTCATCAATGGTTTCCAGATCTAATAACCTGCTAAAGTTTTTGATATTTTATTGGAATAAGTATATTCATCATGCTATTCTGCCCTTTTTCTTCTTGTGCTGAGCTATAAGTGTTACACAACTCCCTTGGTAATTCTCCATCATTTGAGTCCATAGAGACTAACATTCTCCGGAATTGTACTTGGGTTGTGTCTGCTTGGTGGTTCATATAGGCTTATGATCATCACAGTAATTCATTCCTCATAGACACTAGCCTTTTGAAAGCCCCAACTGGCTCTGTTTATGACTGTGTTTTCAGAGCTATTAATGGAACAATTTTGTGTGCGCTTCACGTTAGCATAAGTCTAGTCAGTGTTGAAGCTTCATCACAGATTATCTAAGTTCCAGTGCCACTCTCAATACTGCATTCCACATAGATTTTGTGAGTGAAATATCCCTCTGAGTTTTGCCCTTCAAGTTCTGTTGATTGCTGTTCTTACAATGGAGGTGTAGGCAACTTCTTCATAAACACATGACATGAAACATTCTGGCTTCCTATGAGATATATATATATATACATATATATATATATATATTCTAACATGTAGATTTGCATCAGTTGCTTTATTAGTTCCTCTGCTATATGCCAAAGAAACTCAGGCACTTCTACTTATGATTTTTTTTTACACTCATTCTTTCCAGGCTCCTAAGAGTTGTTTCTGCTCTAAAACTGTGGTCTTTGCCAGGGTGTTAAAATCTGTGTTCTGAGAAATAACTCTTTCATAACCAGCCTTACTACTAAGCACTATTCAAATTCAGCAGCAGGAATAATTTTTTGACTCCTGCTGGTATATATGAGACAAGTTCTTGCAAATCATTTTATGTGTCATCTCTTCCTTTTATCAGCTACGTGCATCCTCTATGCAGGTAATGCTGGAACTTATCACTGTTGAGATAAAAGGTAGCAACCATACTTAAAACAAAGATCTGTTGCTTCACATCAGAGAAAGGCATCATCTGTCTATTCTGGTTCTATTGATTGCCAGTTCCTACTAGGGAGGAGTAGGCAGCCTCTTCATAAAGCTAGGGGATCTAGAAGAGCTGACAAGTTAAGAGCCTTTCAACATGGGACATCCAGGCAGATGTCTCCAGTGTGTATTTTAGGGCTCAAGTATACCCCACCAGAGCCATTATGTTTACGTACAAGAATAGGCTCTGCTGTGTATTTCCTTTATTTTTGGAACTCTGTTACCAAACAATTTTATACTCAGCCTGACAGTCAGCTGTGCTTGCCCTTGCACTGCAAAGGAGGAGAGCATCTCTGTGGGGCCCTTTGGGCTCCCTAACAGCCATCAAGTGCTTTTCCAAGACAGGCTTTCCTTTTCTATTTCATGCTATAAATAGAGCCGGATCTACTCTTATTGTAGATACCTGTTCTAGTTTGCTTTCTGTTGCTGTGACAAAGCACTGACCAAGAACAACATCCAGAGGACAGGATTTATTTCACTGGCACAATTTATTTTCCTATCTATCATCAATGGGAACCAAGGAAAGAAGTCGACGTGGGAACCTCTAGGCAAGAACTAAAACAGAGACCGTGGAGGATTGCTGCCCACTGGCTTTCTCTTGGGCTCAGACTCGGCTATCTTTCTTACACTGCCCAGACTCACCTGTCCAAGGAAGGAAATGCCTATAGTTGGTTGGACCCTCCTATATTATTGCCAAGGAAATGAATGCTCCCCAGGAATGCTCACAGACTTTAGTAGAATAATAGAGGAAGTTTTTGTTTAGGTCCCTTACCTAGTCTCAGGTTCTTGGCCACTTTAACAGTGTCAGGTATGGGCTGCATCTCATAGAGTGGGCCTTAAATCTGATCAAAATAGTGATTGTTTACTCCCAGAATGTTTGTGCCTCTATTGCACCAGTATATCTTGCAGGCAGGTTGCTGTTGTAGATCAAAGGGTTTGTAACTGGCTGATGTTAATAATTATATTTCTCTTCCATTCACACTCAAAGTACCTTCCAGGATCTTAAATGCTGGTCATCAGGGGTAAAGCATCTAGTTGGGCACATATCACAGAGAATGGGAAGTAAACACAAAGTCCCACCCCAAACTGAGAAGTTATTTGCAACTGATGCCTATGGGGGAAAAGAAGAAAATCCGTTTTACTGAGTATATCAGTCACATTCTAGGGCCGGCCTATGCCCAGGAGTAGTTGGGCCAACACAAAATGGACTCTATTGTTTTAGTTTTTTTGTTTGTCTGTGTGTATATGTGTGTTTGTATATATGTGTATATGTGTGATTGTGCTCTTTTCATTTTGATTTGTTTTTTTGTTTGTTTTGTTACTATTTTGTTATAAGGGAATTTTTAGCTAGTTAGTTTGGATATTTTTTCTCAGGAGTGAGAGAGAAAAATCCATGAAAATTGGTGGTTAGGAAAATGAGGAACATATGGTAAGAGCTGGAGGAAAGGAAGAATATGACCAAAATTTATTATATGAGAAATGTTTTAAATAAAAGTAAATTAACTTAATAAAACATAATCCAAAGCCTTCAAACTATGGACTCCTTTAAAATCCAAAATAAATATGTTCTTTATTATTCCAAAAGAGCCAGGCAGAACTGCAATCACACCAAAGCAAACCAAATCCCACCAGTATAGCTCCAGATCATGTAAGTCAATGTCTGATATCTAAAAATGACCTGTAGTCTTTTGGACTCCAAAGGACTTGGGTAGCCTCTCCTTTCCATGCCATTCCAAGCACATAAAACACATTTGATAGGTTTAGTCTGGCACTACTCCTTACCTGCTGGTATCCTTGATGGTTATCCCATACTGTTGGCATCGCCAAGAGTTGTAGTCTCCACCTCAACTGAGGTGGCCCCTTTACCAGTAGCCTCTCCTGGTCTCTTCAAGGACTGCAACCCTATCAGATGTCCCAAGCTTCAGCTTCTCTCCATGCCCCCTTCAATACTACAGCTCTCATACTGCCCAAAACAGTACAATCTAGGAGATTCTTAACACTTTACCAAGTTAAGCTGCCAGCATAGGGTGTAGCATTGGCCCTCTCTGAACCATAGTTTGTTTGCTGACCCTAAGAAAATACTTCCCAGAATAATTCACCTTAATGACATTCATCTCTTAGTCACAGCTGATTTTTCAGCCATAGCTAATTAACATCAGTTGTCCTGATAAGGCAAAGGCTTCTTGTCAGTAGTGCAGGACTCTTGTTAATCAGTTAACAATTGATTAACCAATTTCTGAGTCTTCAGCAACAACAGTTCACTAGAAACTACATATTATTAACTCATCGTATTACAGGAGTAGTCCTGAAGGCGTAAGTCAAAAAACAATCCCATGCCAGTTTGGAATTATGATTAATAAAATGGTTATTTATTTAAAAGGAAAAAAGCTTACAGATCACCATCCCAGACAACAGCCCTCTGCGCATTCAGGAACGGTCTAACAGCTGGAAGCCGGAAACAAGAGAGAGAGCACACGGCTACCGCTGCTTTTTAAAACAAAAGAGACCATGCCACAGTGGGCTGGTATCTTAAAGGCTATTGGCTGAAAGAGCAGAAGTAGCTCCTGCAGCATAGTCCGATAGACTATATGAGGAACTCTCAAAGTACTTTCTGAAACTTCATAAGCCATACCTATAAAGTTTTTATGGTTCTCAGCATTATCTACCAGGTTCACACAATAGTTCACTGGGCTCTGAGCAATCAATGGCTTTCTAGTCCAAAGCTCCATAATCTTCCTCCAAACATTATCAGGTCCTTCACAGCGACACCCTACTCCCTGTACCAAATTCTGTTTTAGTTTGCTTTCTGTTGCCATGTTGAAATACTGACTAAAAGCAACTATTGGAAGAAGGATCTATTTGGCTTAAAAGTTCTTTTCCATCATTGAGGGAAGCCAAGGCAGAAACCAAAAATAGAATTCAGAGGCAGAAATTGAAGCAGAGACCATAGAAGAATGCTGATTACCAGCTTGCTTGCCCTAGCCTGCTCAACTGCTTTTCTTATACCATCCAGGTTTACCTAATCAGATGTGATAACAGTCACAGTAGGCTAGGACATCCTACACCAATTAGTAAGCAAGAAAATGCTCCCACACATTCCTACAGGCCAAGCTGATGGAGGCAGTTCCTCAGTTGAGATTTCCTCTTCCTGTGCATATCTAGGTTTGTCTCAAATAGGCAAAAACTAATCAGTTACTCGTCCATCTCTGTGTTTAAAATTAGCTTCCTTATCTCAGCTGTGCCATCACTTCCCCCACTAGGGCTTCTTTAAGGTCTTCAGTGGGTAGAAACGCAGAGGCAGGAAGTTGTCCTTCTTACCCACTATGGTCCAGATGAGCTATTCTCAAATCTAATTGTTTTTATGTTATTAGCCATGTAAGAAAGGTATTAGGGCATGTGACAGTGATGGAAAATAGAGAATAAAATAAAGCTAGAAATCATGTAATATTATAATCCATTTGAGAATATATATATATGATAAATAAGAGTCAGGTGGAGAGGTCCTAGATTATAGTATAGACACAATAAAGCCTACAGATGCTTTTAGGTAAACCTTGACAGTTTTATGTCTCCCAGACAGAAACTCTTCAGTATTTCAGCCTGGCTAGACTGTTGGTTAAGAGAAGCTCATGAGAAGTGTGTCTTCTACACAAATGCACTGATAAATCCCAAATATAGCAGTCAGGACCTCGATCGGTTATAGTCTGCACAGTTGTAGATCTAAGAAGTGTATTTAAAGGCCTCTCTATATTGCTACTATAAAAGTGAGAGACAGACCAGATCTGTTTGTATAGGAAATCTACTTTTGTTACACAAAGGACTGCAATCAGGGCACTGCCAAGAAATGAACAACATTCCCAAAGGACAATAATATCTTTTCTCCCTGCGGCTAGATCAACAGGTGATATTTTAGCACGTCCTCCTGGCTGTCAGTGTTTGAGTTTTCCTTGTTAGCCACACACTCCGCCTTTCAAAAGGCACTGGCTTTAAGAAAAAAAAGATTCCAGGAAAGCTCAAGCAGAGACAAGCCAGCTTAGGTGAGAAGACGGCTCCTTTGCAAGCTGTGAGAAAAGGTCTCAGTAAATCTCGAAGCTGCAGATCATCAACCTTAGACTCCTAGCCCCCCAAATGGTTGTGAACTCCAGCCTAGCAATGCCACATAGAGTAATCTCATCATTTCTTGATTATGTTGGAATCTTGAGCATAACAGTGATGTGTTGGGGGTGCGGTGTGACATAAGTGAGAACTTTTCAAAGAGCTTTTGAATAGATTATTATGACACTGCCAAATTGTCTCATACATAGCACCAACAATTTCCAAAAGATAACTTCCACATCAAACCAAAAGTACTAGAAGTTGCTTGATTTGCTTTGTCTCTGGTATAATTAGATTCAGAATACTATTTCCTCTCATATTTAGACACCAAACGTGTCTTTGGTATCAGCTTCCCCAAAGTAATACTCAACTCTTTCTGTAGCATTCAGGGATTAATTATATTTATTTGAATAATTCTATGTGTTTATGTTACGTAATAGCACATTAATTGGCAGGTAATAGTAGCTCAATGTTCTGACTTGTGCTCGTTCACTGTTCATGGCTCTTTTAATGCTGTTGACATGTTATCACTTTCATTGCCCTGTGTCAATGGCCAGTGGTTATAAAGGATAAAGTTAATTTCTTTTAAAAATAAAGACAATTACTTTAAACCATAGTGTCCCAGTTTTCATGTTTTAGGTTTTTTTGGCTGGATCATTTTACAATTACTAATTTCAGATAAACCTTTTTTTAAAACACTTAAAAATAATTAACACAATCGCATGAAAACTTTTGCCTTTTGTCATTGCAGGGAAATGGTTTGCATGGTCACTAAGGATGTAACAGATCCGCTAGCACATTTTATTATGGCCCATGTGTTTCTAATTCAGCGATTTCAAAACTGTCTAGCATGATATAATTGAGAAACAACATTTCTCAAAAGATGACTTTGTTTTTTATAAGTTTTATTACAAATCCCTTGCAAATAAATAAAAACATCAAGCAACAAAATTAACCAGATTCAATATCTATACAGCTGGATAAACTTCTCCACAGCCAGAAGAAGGCATTCATAGGAAAGCTGTGGAGCTTCACATTAGGTTTTGTATTTTCAGTATCAATTGTATTTGATGTACTTATTCATCACCAAGACCAGAAAATCTACAACAGAATTAGAATTAGAAAACAATTAGCATTCTGTCCCCTTTCCTAACTCCTGTCTATTACCTGTACCCTCATTCCACATATGTAGCCTTTCTTATTCTGTTTTCTTCATGTTATACTGCACCCACATATATGTTTATTTACATATATGGCAGTCTAGATTGTGTCTGGAGAATATATGCTTCTCTCTCAAAAAGGCATTTGTAAAATATATTTTGCACCCAAAAGAGATTCAATTTTCTCTTTTAAAACTCATTAACAATTGTATAGACTCTAAAGAGAATTCAAACAAGTAAATTTCTAAAACTACATCAATTATTCCTGCCTCCACCCCCAGCAGACGAGGTCATTATTTTAAATAACAATGGTAACTCCAACTTTTACTTAGAACTTTTGTTGGATCCTTAAATTCATAACTGTAGTTATTTACAAAATCAATGCAAGAAATATTAAAGTTAGGAAACTTTAAAATCCCCTGCGAAAGGCAACTGCAAATGTTGACTGATATCGGGCCAAAGAAACCACTACTGAATACCCTTTAATTCTCCGTGGGCAGCAGCTTTCCGTCCTTCTAACATTTCCAATAACAACAATGTTGCAAGAAAAGCCAAGAATGAAATATGGGAATTTGAAAGGCATAATCCTCCCCACAGGAAAAAAAAAGACACAGAGAGAAAATAAATCATGATAGCTAACTACTTCATGCTATCGCAGAATGAGTTTTTGTAATGCCCCAAAGCCCGCTAAAGGCAAGGTCTTGATGGGCAAATAAGGAGAGAAGAGCTATATTCTTGACTCACACAACTCACAGGTGATCATATGCTGGAAGTCTCTACTTTTTTGTTTGTAACTAGAATTCCTCTAACTATGCAAGTGTTTCAAGGCAAGCAGTACTTGATTAACTTCACACTCCACTCTGTATTTTTTAGGGGGCATCCACACACTTGCTTGGTCCAACAAACAATAAATCAAGGCATGGCATCCAACAACGCATTCCACAATTGCACTGCAGCATAATTCAACTATTCTCAAATTAAAAAATAAATAAACATTATCATTGCTAAAATAGATAACCATTCCAGATGAGAAAATTATTTTCAAAACCTATGGCTCTGGAATGCAAATAAAAGTCCTCGAGCATAAGGACCGAACATGAAAACATATCACGTTTGAAGTCTGTGATTGCTGCAAGTATGATTATAAATTAAAATAATAGCAATTTTTAAGTATAGCTAAAAATGAGGCGACATCGTAAAAACCCATAACAGAAGCAGTTTGAAAACATACTATAAGAAGCTTATACTAATGGTCTCTGAGGTTGTTCAGGCATCCTTCCATGGCTCATTGCCATACCCTACCCTGAAGTCTTCGGAGTAAGTTTAACTAACCAGGGTTAGTTGTACAGAATCATGGGTCATTTTAGAACATGACCTAGAAAATGCCAAGGGCAAGCATCTCTGGAGCCATTTCTAGGATTTCCTAATAAGGAAAGTTTTACTTGGATTTATTTATTTTATCTGTACAGGTGCATTTATGTCTGTGTATCACATGTATGTCTGATGCTAGTGGAGATCAGAAGAGAGTATCAGATCAGCTGGAGCCAGAGGTACAGAGAATGTGAACTACTGTGTAACAGCCGGGAATCAAACCCCGGTCCTCACCAATGATCTATTGGGAACTAGATTGGTGTCAGTGGTAATTTCCTAGGAAAAAAATCTAGCTCAGTTATAAATCTCTGGAGAGCATGAATCACTTCATTAAAACGTCTTTAACTACTTGAGATAGATGAGAGTCACAGTAGAACTTAGTGTATTAATGACAGAACACATCATTAAAGATATTTCCAAGAAGAGTATTCATAATTTTGTTTCTAGCTTACTGTTATCCAAACAAACCATATTAGACCACTTTACGCAACTAAAACCTGCAGGAATTCATAAGCTTCTCTAGAATTGTGCTTGTCACTTTTGTATGTCAGAATGTCATATGAAATAGAGCTCCGGGCTCCAGTCATTCATTCAGAGAGTAATCTAGTAGTCTGCAGACATGACTAAGCCACCATCAGAACACTTTACCAAGAGAAATTATTCTAGATAGGCTGAAGAGAAACAGTTCAACTGTTTGAAGTCTTAAGAGTAGAGCAGAGGCTCTACAGAATAAGGACTGTAGCACTAGGAGTAGCAGACTCTCTGGTCTGAAGCTTCCATCCTTCCTCTGCATCACTTTCCCTGTGGATTTTGAACTCAGCTCCACAATTAGCGACATAGTACACATCTACTTAGTCTGTATGCAAGTAGTCTCACACACAAGAGATCCTAAATTCTTGTTTGAAGTAGTGATTTAAATTCTCAGAACAAACTCACTCAGCAACCTGGTACCATTGTTTACACCGTAATTCTTCAAAATACATGTAAGTGATGACCAGCTACTTGGAAATATCAGGCATGCAATAGCCCACTCCAGTTGAGTAGTGTTAGCTGATAACAGCAGGATAATGGCAATCTTTTTAAACTAGTCTAGGCATCTTATCGCAACAAATATCTCTTAAGCCAAAGGAATTATGTTTTAAATATAATGTGCTTTAATTTTTTTTACAGTGTCCTTTCTGAAAAGGAAAGAAATTTATTAGTTAAATGACAAAGCAAGTCAGATACTATTAGCTAACTTAAGGTTTCATAAAAGATAAGAATATTTATTCTGATCTTGATCTTTGTACTTTACATTTTGAAAAAAGATACCAGACTTTTCAGATTAAAATGTCAGAGTACAGCAAAAGAGTTTGGAATGATCAACAGCAATAGATGTCATCTCTCTTTTAGTTAAATGATCACAAAAATGATGTCTGTTCAGTGCTGAGCTTGTGTTGACTGCTACTGGAATTGTTCCAGGACAGAGGAAGAAAATAAAGTGGGTGTGGGCATGAAGGACAATCATGTAACCTTCAGCATTCTCAGGTCTTCAGAGGAAGGGTGTGGCATCCCTCCCTGAACTGTCCTGACTGTCCTAAAAGGACAAGTGAAATAACTCTCATTCAAAAAAGACTTGAAATTTCCTCGGCTCTTGGACCACACAGCTTCATGATCCTGAGCTATGTTTCCTATGGACGAAGATTTAAAGGAGGACACAGGGATAAAAGATCTGACACAAAATGCTAGGAACCAGGGCTTGTCTCAGCTTGTTAGGAATCCCCAGAGAAGGACCATGATGATCAGAAAAGGCCACCATTCCATTCCTATCTTTGTGAACTCTTCTTAGAATACTTTCAGGAAAGAGCTAAGAAAAGTGTATGTGCATGGGTATGAACATAGCATCATCAATTTCAGATGTACTCTAGAAGGTTTTCCCTATCTGGGGAGTCAGGCTTGAGCTTGATATTAGGATTATTTTTTGAAAAGAAGGAAGTAGCTGAGAGAGATACTAGTACAGAAAGTGAAGTATTGGGATGTATGTGCCTTAAGGAATAGTCTTACATTAGAACTAAGGGGTTCTCTATTCTCTGTAAAGGCTAAAAATTAGTTAAACCCATATTGCTGTTTAATTTGTGGAGAAAACAAATGACCAGGAAGATTTTTCCAGCATCTCCCTCTAAGGCTCTCTCCGTCTACTTACATGAATCACCACATGCTCCTGGATTTTTATCTCCAAGTCAGATGAACTCTCTGGGATTCTAATGAAGATGAACATATCTGCTTCTTCCCACTTGCCCAAGATGTGTGGCTTTAGTAATCTTTCCCTGTTGAATCATTAATTTTCTATGGAAATAATATTGCTATTACTGTTCAACATTGGTAATACAGAGGTTTGAGTTGCTGTTTCCCTGGCACTGACTGCTCCGTTGGTCTTCTTCTCCACAGTACTCTATTTCTTTCTCAAGACAGTTTCTCCTGGCTGATATTCTCCCCTTCCTTTGCTTTAAATGTAACCCCAGTAACACAGACACTGAGAGCAACAGTAAATAAATGGGACCTCCTGAAACGGAGAAGCTTCTGTAAAGCAAAGAACATAGTCAATAAGACAAAAAGGTCTAAAATTCTCTTTCTTGGTTGCGTCCCTGTGTGGTTTTGGTATCAGGGTAATTGTAGCTTCATAAAATGAGTTTGGTAATGACCCTTCAGTTTCTATTATGTGAAACACCTTAAGGAGTATAGGTATTAGCTCTTCTTGGAAGTTCTG